>CAUYLG010046676.1:0-20859 GCA_963573385.1 Cacajao melanocephalus | reverse complement strand
ATTTGCCAGTCTGTGTCTTTTGATTGGGGCATTTAGCCCATTTACATTTAGGGTTAATATTGTTATGTGTGAATTTGATCCTGCCATTTTGATGCTAGCTGGTTGTTTTGCCCATTAGTTGATGCAGTTTCTTCATTGTGTCAATGCTCTTTACCATTTGGTATGTTTTTGGAGTGGCTGGTATTGATTGTTCCTTTATGTGTTTAGTGCTTCTTTCAGGAGCTCTTGTAAGGCATTCCTGGTGGTGATGAAATCTCTGAGTAATTGCTTGTTCATGCAGGATTTTATTTCTCTTTCGCTTATGAAGCTTATTTTGGCTGGATATGAAATTCTAGGTTGAAAGTTGTTTTCTTTAAGGATGTTGAATATTGGCCCCCACTCTCTTCTGGCTTGTAGAGTTTCTGCAGAGAGATCTGCTGTGAGTCTGATGGGCTTTCCTTTGTGGGTAACCCGACTTTTCTCTCTGACTGCCCTTAGCATTTCCTCCTTCATTTCAACCCTGGTGAATCTGATGATTATGTCCCTGGGGTTGTTCTTCCTGAGGAATATCTTTGTGTTATTCTCTGTATTTCTTGGACTTGAATATTGACCTGCCTTGCTAGGTTGGGGAAGTTTTCCTGGATAATATCCTGAAGAGTATTTTCCAGCTTGGATTCATTCTCTCCATCACATTCAGGTACACCTATCAAATGTAGATTAGGTCTTTTCACATAGTCCCGTATTTCTTGAAGACTTTGTTCATTCCTTGTTTTTTTCTCTCATCTTGCCTTCTCTTTTTATTTCATTGAGTTGATCTTCGACCTCTGATATCGTTTCTTCTGCTTGGTCAATTCGGCTGTTGAAACTTGTGTATGCTTCGCAAAGTTCTCATGTTGTGTTTTTCAGCTCCATCAATTCATTTATATTCCTCTCTTAAGTTTTTTATTCTCATTAGCATTTAGTCAAACCTTTGTCAAGATTATTAGTTTCTTTGCATTGGGTTAGAACATGTTCTTTTAGCTCAGAGAAGTTTGTTATTACCCACCTTCTGAAGCCTGTTTCTATCAATTCGTCAGACTCATTCTCCATCCAGCCTTGTTCTCTTGGTGATGAGGAGTTGTGATCACTTGGAGGAGGAGAGGTGTTCTGGTTTTGGGTGTTTTCCTCCTTATTGCATTGGTTTCTTCTCATCTTTGTTGATTTATTTACCTGTGGTCTTTGTAGGTGTTGATTTTCAGATGGGGTCTCTCAGTGGACGTGCAGTTTGTTGATGATGAAGTTATTTCTTTCTGTTTCTTAATTTTCCTTCTAACAGTCAGGCCCCTCTGCTGTAGGACTGCTGGAGGTCCACTCCAGGCCCTGCTTGCCTGGGTATCACCTGCAGCAGCTGCAGAACAGTAAGGGTTGCTGTCAATTTCTTCTTCTGCTATCTTTGTAACAGAAGGATACCTGCCAAATGTCAGTCTGAGCTCTCCTTTATGAGGAGACTCTTTGGATATATGGGGATCAGGAAGCTGCTTGAGGAGACAGTGTGTCCTTTATAGGAGCTCAAGTGCTGAGCTGTGAGCTCTGTTGTTCATTCAGAGCTGCTGGGCAGGTATGTTTAAGTCTGCTGCAGCAGAACTCATAACTGCCTTTTTTTCCCCAGGTGCTCTGTCCTGGGAAGGTAGGGCTTTATTATTAAGTTTCTGTCGTGCTGCTGCATTTTTTTCAGGGCTGCCCTGCCCAGTGAGGAGGCACCCTAGTCACAGCCTCCCTGTTGAGGCTTTGTTGAGCTGCCGTGTGCTCCGCCCAGCTGCCATGTGAACTTCTCTGCAGTCCTGTTTATAGGGGTATAGTTGAACTGCCTTGGCAATGGTGGCCCACCTCTGTAATGGCGGACTCTCTCTGTAATGGCAGGTTGCCTCAGCAATGGTGGGCTATCTTGGCAATGGCGGACTACCTTGGTAGTGGTGGACTGCCTCAGTAATGGCATACGCCCCTCCCCCACAGAGCTGGACCGTCCCAGGTTCAGCTGTGCTTGCTGTGAATCTCTCAATCCAGAGCATTTCAGATTGCTGGTTTTTGTGGGGGTGGGACCGGCCGAGCCTGATCACCTGGTTCCCTGCCTCAGACCCCTCTTTTTTCAGTTGAATGGAAGACTCTGTTTTCCAGGCATTCCAGTCACCAGTTGAAAGGGCGCCTGGATTTGTGTGATTTCTTGTGCGGAGACCTGCTGCGCAGGCTGAAATAGCCGCTGGAGACTCATGGCGCTTTTTCGCCAGGGAATATCCTGGCCTAGCTCCCTGTTTCAGTCCCCTTTCTTTCAGCTGAACAGGCAACTCTGTCTCCCAGGTGTTCCAGTCACCAGTTGAAAAGGCACCCGGATTTGTGTGAGATTTTGTGCCAGCTGAAATAGCCGCAGTGGGGGCTCATGGCGCTTTTTTGCCTGGGAATTTCCTGGCCTGGCTCCCTGTTTCGGTCCCCTTTTTTTCAGTTGAATGAGTGACTCTGTCTCCCAGGTGTTCCAGTGGCCTGTTGAAAAGGCGCCCAGATCTGTGTGATTTCCCGTGTGGTGACCCACTGCACTGGCTGAAACAGCTGCACTGGAGATTCGTGGTGCTTTTTCGCCCAGGAATCTCCTGGCCTGGCTCTCTGTTTCAGTCCCCTTTTTGTCAGTTGAACGTGTGACTCTGTCTCCCAGGCATTCCAGTTGCCTGTTGAAAAGGCACCCGGATTTGTGTGATTTCCCGTGTGGTGACCCACTGCGCCAGCTGAAACAGCCATGCTGGAGATTCGTGGTGCTTTTTCGCCTGGGGAATCTCCTGGCCTGGCTCCCTGTTTCAGTCCCCTTTTTATCAGTCGAATGGGTGACTCTGTCTCCCAGGTACTCCAGTCGCCAGCTAAAATGGTGCCTGGACCCATGTATTTTGTGCGGAGGCCCACTGTGCCAGCCAAAACAGCTGCGCTGGCAACCCATGGGGTCCTCCGCCCGGGAATGTCCTGGTCTGTGGGCAATAAAAATCCGTCTGGAAATGCAGCGTCCACTCACCCTCTGCAGTCTTGCTGGGAGCTGCAATCCAGAGCTGCTCCTAATCGGCCATCTTGGATGCCTCCTCTGAAACAAATATCTTGTAATGCCTCCTTAAATATATTGAAGTGAAGTTCAGAAATAATACAACCTGTTTACACATATATTTTATTTTTATATTTAATTATAAAATATATTTATTTTATATTTCTACAAGGGAAAAATACAGAGAAAATAATTGATAATAAGGTAATGAGTGTTTCAATATACAAATAACTGGGGAATACCACACTCAAAGACCCCATGAGCTACACAGACATGTGACTACATCCATGATTAGTACAAATTTCAAGTGAGAGAGGTATGATGATCACATGTTGTGCTGTTGTTGGTGATATGATTTACCATATAGTCACCAACTCCTGGTAAAATTTATCATAAAATAAAGTACAATCTTCCTTCAGTTGACTCTGGAAAATTCATTGGATACTAAAATGGTAAAAGAAAGTTTTGTTTTTAGATGTAAAATGGAGTGAGGTTCTAGGTTCACATAAGTGTTTCAACTACACAAATATCTTGTGGAATATACAGGGCATTTACTCATCTTGATCCTCAACTGTGAAATACCACTGAGTGCCCTCTCATCATAGCACCACCTATCCCCATTCATTTCCAAAATATTCTTGGGTGTGGTGCCACCCCTACAAAAACCCTAGCTCTCTCATTTTACAGATGAGGAAATGATTCCCTTGGGGAAAGAAGAATTACTCATTGGAAAACATAGGGATTTAAATGTAAAGCCTGTAGCAGGACCACAGACTTCTGACTCCATAGGCTAAATCTCCATAGTCTCCACCACAGCAATTGAAGGTGAGGATTAGAGTCAAGTGGACTTGGGATCAAATCCTGGCTCTGACATTGGGAAAACTGCTTCATCTTTTTGAGCCTCTGTTTCATCATTTGCATAAATGAGATTAAAAATAGCATGTACCTTAAAGAATTGTTATAAGGATTAAGAGAGGTTATGACTTTGAATTCCTGGCACACAGCAAGCTCTTAATTAATGGTAGCAATTATCACATTGCTTATTCCCCCTTTAAGCCTCATTCATTTAAGTGCCAACAGAAATTGTCATATCCTAGAGAACTTCTGTACTCAAACTTTTTTCTCTGTAGAGAAACACTTGCTTATCCTTTGTTTCCAATACTTGAAATCCTTCCTTTCCAGGACAAGGCCTCCTTCTAATCTCCCTCATTTTCCTCCAAGCTGTCCTGGGTCACATTTAAGGGAAAAATGCCTTGGGCAGGGTAGTTCGGAGCATTCTTTAGACTCTTACTTAAAGAAAGGAAGAGGAAGAAACTTTGGGGCTTTGATTTGGTTTGAAAAGGAGGAAAGGAGATGACATTTTTGAGCACTTATTTTGTACCAAGTGCATTGCAGGTGGTCTATTTTGTTTCATTCTCTCAAGAATAGTCCCTGTGAGGCAGACTGTTTATTATCACTTCCATCTTACAGATGAGAAAGCGGGGACTCAAAGCTGATAAGACCCTTTCTTGACATCATGCAGAGCCAAGATTAAAATATAAACAAAAAATAAAATTCTAGAGCCCCCCCCAGCCATCTCAATGGACCTGTTCTTGACCAGGGTACTCCAAAGTTAACCTGAAAAACTGAATCAGGCCATGACCAGAAGGGGTGTCAGACATGTCTTGTTATACCCTCCTCTCTTTAGGACCAGAATTTAACGTCAACGCAGAGCTTAATTCTGATAAGAAACATTTACATTCTATTCTGTCTGAAGCCTGCTACCTGGAGGCTTCATCTGCATGAGAAAACTTGGTCTCTACAACTTCTTATTGTAACCCAGACATTGCTTTCTATTGATAATAACTCTTTCAACCAATTGCCAAATCAGACATTTTATTTAATTTATTATTATTATTATTATTATACTTTAAGTTCTGGGGTACATGTGCAGAATGTAGAGGTTTGTTACATAGGTATACATTTGCCATGGTGGTTTGCTGCATCCATCACCCCAGCATCTACATTAGGCATTTCTCCTAATGCTATCCCTCCCCTAGCCCCCCACCTCTCTGCTATCCCTCCTGTAGCCCTGCCCTCCACAACCCGACAGGCCCTGGTGTGTGATGTTCCCCTCCCTGTGTCCATGTGTTATTGTTCAACACCCACTTATGAGAGAACATGTGGTGTTTGGTTTTCTGTTCTTGTGTCAGTTTGCTGAGAATGATGGTTTCCAGCTTCATCCATGTCCCTGCAAAGGACATGAACTCTTCCTTTTTTTATGGCTGCATAATATTCCATGATGTATATGTGCCACATTTTCTTTATCTAGTCTATCGTTGATGGGCAGTTGGGTTGGTTCCAAGTCTTTGCTATTGTGAACAGTGCCACAATAAACATACATGTGTATGTGTCTTTATAATAGAATGATTTATAATTGTTTGGGTATATACCCAGTAATGGGATTGCTGGATCAAATGGTATTTCTAGTTCTAGATCCTTGAGGAATTGCCACACTATCTTCCACACAAATCAGACATATTTTAAATCTACCTATAACTGGAAGCAGACCCCCCTCCTTTTCTGGACTGAACCAATGTATGTCTTAAATGTATTCGATTGAAGTCTTATGTCTCCCTAAGATGTATAAATCTAGACAAAGCCCAAACCACATTGGGCTCATATTCTCAGAATCTTCTGAAGGCTATGTCACAGGCCATTGGTGACTCATATTTGACTCAGAATAAATCTCTTTAAATATTTTAGAGTGATTCTTTTTGTCAGCAAAAATCAGATCTGATAGACATTGTAGTGATTTGGGTTTTTTCAAAAGCAGATCCTGAGACACGGGTTTGAGTGCAAGTAGGACTTTGGGAGGTGTATTTATCTTTTTTAAAAAAATATTTTTGGTGCTTCTCAGCTCTGAATAGACCCTTTATTAATTTGTGCTCTGGGACTAACAAAGGGGTGCCTTTAAGCCTGTTTCCTTTAAGTGCGCGCGATGCTAGGCTTCCTCAGTAGAGGGCGCTGGAGGACACCGCAACTGGAGGAGGGTTCGTGCTGGATGTGCGGGGACAGCGGGTGGGCGAGGACAGCGAGTGGAACCGGTCCTCCTGTGACTTTGCAGCCTCGGCTTGGTGATACTTTTTGTGCAGTCCCCTTGACATGGAAAGCAGAGCCCCCAGCACAGAATGAGCACTCCGAAGGGCTTCTGCGCTTACGGCGCCCGTATTACCCTCCCTTTCCCTCTTTGCTGCACTTGGGTCGGGGACCCAGCCTCCCCTTCTGCTCGGCCGGTGTGCAGCTGCACTTGGCTCGCAGGGTCACACGTGGAGTAGCCGCTCCTTCTGCAGTCTCCTGCAGCCCCCGCCAGCTCCTGGGTTCCAGCCCTAACCATCAGTTGCTGACTGGCTGGCCCCCGCTGCGTGCACTTGGAGGCTGGCTGCACTCTGACGTTCCCAGCAATACCAGGCCGGCTCCAGCCTGGCCAAAGCAGCTAACTTCTCTGCTGTTTCCCACACCTTTTCCCAAGAGGTCTGAGTCCCTCTCCAGTTTGTCTTTTCCTAAGTTCTGCTTCTCAGCTGTAGGGTATTTTGTAGAGTTTCCCTGTGTCTTACAGTTACTGTTCGTTGTGGTTAATGACTGTGTTACACTTTTCCTATTGAACTTACTGTGTGGTTTCTGTCTCTTAACTGGATCAAGGCTCTCGCAGGAGGCAATCCCAGAAAGATGATGAGAGAGTAGGGAAGAGAGAAAAGTTAATAAACAGTATGTTCATGAGTAGGACCCACCTGGGGCTCAGTTGCTCTAGTGTCCCTCTGAGTAATGTGAGCCACACACTTTGGCATTGCTCCAGAAAGGGGCAAGCAAGGGAGCAGGGTGTTTATCCCCTGACTTGTTGCTTGGGGCTTGCTCTTGGGGCTGGTAACTCACTGGAACTTCTGTCCTGCCCTGCATGTCTGGACTGTGCAGGGAATACTTCTGTGGCCAGAAAAAGCCCTTGGGCAGAGGAAGCCGGTTCTTGATGCTGTCTCTGTGCATATGAGCTGACCACTGACGCTGCAAGTGACCTCTGGGGTGGGCCAGGGGGATGTAGGTGGGCAGTGACGCGTCTGCTACAGGCATGTTGCAGGATTCAGGACAGCAGAAGGAAGTGGATCAGCTGGATGCCAATGAATGGCCCAGACTGATTCAAGGGTACATTTGCTGGCAGAAGTCCGTTGCAGAAGATCAAATGCTTTCCTGACTGGTGTAATTTAATTGCATGGTCAGTGTTTGCTATGGATAATTGGATTTTTCTTTGACCTTCACAATCTTGCTGGCTCTCTCTCCACACTGGAAGACACTTTTCTAACTCTCTCAGATGCTGTAAGACTAACCTGGCTTCCATCAGGAACTGGCAGTCCTGCCATTTCCAGGAGGTGCTGATGGCTGTGGTATCCAACCAGCAAACAGCAGTGGTGTTTGTATTTTCCATTTTGCCCTTTACAAGAACATTTCAGCTGAAGCAAAAGGCTTTTTCCTTTACCCTGGTTTTTAAATAGAAATCTTGGTGGCATTAAGCACTTTTAATTCCGAGCACTAGCCTGTAAAGTTCAAAGCTCTGTTCTGCTCTTGAACATAGTGGATACCAAGGCAAGAGAGTCTAATCACAAGGACTATCAGAAAAAAAAATACAGGCAGAAGACCAGTTCATTATGAAGGACTGCAGACAGTATTTGTGATTAATGTGGACCAAAAAAGGTTATTTCTACATTAAAATCATTCACATTTGCAATAACTTAAACAACTTACTGGTTTCCCCAAATGGGGATATATTCTTTTCACATGTAACTTGCTCAGTGAAAGAATAAGGAATCTTACTCTGCCTTGAAACATATCTTGGAGATCTTTTCTGCCCTGGAAGGACCACCAAGGTATGTTGTTAAGTGAAAAAAAAGCAATATCCAGAAGAGTGTCAGGTAGCTAATTATTGTGTAAGAAGAGAAAAAAGAGGACTACATAGTCACATTTACTTGTGTTGATATGAAAAGCTGATAAAAGTGTCTGGCTACAGGTAAGGCAGTCAGAAACAAGACTTTTCAATTTATAACTTTTATATCATTTTAATTTAAAAGTTAAGCCAATGTATTTCCTGTTAAAGAAACAAATAATAAAATGCCCAGTGAAAAGCATAATCATTGTAATAATGTCCTAAGCTCATTTTAATGACCTTTGAAGGTAACTTAGGATGAGAAAATACATTCCACAAAATTCAGCCACGTGCACATACTGAATCCTTTGCAAACCTTTGGAGCAGGGTGAAGGTTTTCATGTGACCATGGAATTTTTTTTACTTCTATTCTGCTGTTTGCTATCTGGGCAGCAGGGGGAGGTGTTTCTCTGTTTTTCTTTTCACCTCCCATGCCTTCTCAACTTCATAGGCGAAACTGACCAACAATTCTCTAATTCAAATCTGTGCACAAAATGCACCACATTTTCTAGATTCATGTTGTTACTCTCTCATCCCCAAAATCTTCAGGAGACTTGGAACTTCCAGCAGACTGCTAATGATTATTCAAAAGGGTCTGATTGTTGGGTTTGCTGGTGTAAAGTTTGTTTTTCCTTTTCTCTGTGCCCCTCCTTGTCACTCCATTCAGCCTTCATACATCACTTGCCATAACCGAGTCACAGAAAACAAAACTTACATATGGAAATTCACAGCTTTTTTTTTTCCACTTTGCAGATGAGACTTAGGATTTAGAAGGCAAAACAACCAACCAACCAAATCAGTAAAAAGGGGGTTAACTTTGGACCTTCATGAATGGTGCCAAAGTAAAAAAAAAACATAAAAGAGGAAGGCACTGAGTGTTGGATGAGTGTTGATCTCTGTGCCTGGTCCCATACCTGCCCTACACCCTCACAATGCAAGGAAGGGTGTGTCACTAGAGCCATTTTGCTAAGGAGGAAATTAAAGCTCAGAGGGGCTGAACAACTTGCCCAGATTTGTTGCTAGAAGATGCTAGAACTGGAATTGGAAGCCAGATTGTATCTAAAGTAATAATGTTTAAATATTTTCTTCTTGTACCACACAAAATAAACAGAAGACAGTGTTTTCCTAGAATCTCTCTCGTCCCTCTCCGCCCCAGAGTCTTTGTACCTGTTTTCTCACAGGGTTGTACCACCTGCTCCCTACTTCACATCGCGTCTATGAAGAGAGAAAAGGAAAAAAAAAGGAGTTGCTTCAAGAGCTCCCCACATGTTCAGTGGAAGCTGCTCTTTGTTGTACACGGGCAGTGATTTCTTTAGAAAAAGTAGTGATGTAGACCTGCCTGAGGTCAGAGATTCCTAGAGCTGTGGACTTGGGAACGTGCCAGGGAAGGCATTGTGCTGTTTAAAAAATTGTTTTGGAGCATGTGCTTGTGTATGTGTGTGTGTTTCTGAGCATATCTGTTTTCTTATGGGAGCTGCCTGGCAATGCTTGCAAGTAAGGTAATGGTGAAGAAGATGCAGATATTGCCAATTTGGAGGCTTAGATGAACTAATTACAACATTGACCTAACAGTGGTGAGAACATTTTACCCAAAGTGAAGTTCTTGAGAGTGATCTTGGGTGGTACCTAGCCTCTATATTAAATAAAATGGACATCCCTTGGGAGAGAATGTGTCTCTTTTCCATTCTGATTAGGGCAAAAAGCGTCCTCTTTGATGTTAGCATGACCTTAGTGCCTTTAAGCAGATTCTGTGCTGCCATTTCCATAGACAAGGACAAGCAGCAGGCCAGGGTCCTGGGGCAGGCAGTGGGGTCCAAAATTTCCTTAGATTGCTTTATTTTCCTTTAATTATGATTACATTTATAGCAAATGGTTATGGTTTTCTAATTGTGGTAAGGTTTGTCTTAAATATATGTATTTAAGTAAAAAGTTAAGGAAAAAACAGTTGAGTGGATAATAGTAGTGTGGAGATGTGGCAAAAAGGATGAAAGTGTTACTAGAATAATTGAAATATGGGGGCCAGGTGCAGTGCTCACACCTGTAGACCCAGCCCTTTGGGAGACTGTGGTGGGTGGGTCACTTGAGCTCAGGAGTTTGAGACCAGCCTGGGCAACAAAGTAAGACCTTGTCTGTACAAAAAATAAAATTAGCCTGGTGTAGTGGTGAGCACATGCAGTCCCAGCTACTTGGGAGACTGAGGTGGGAGGATTGTTTGAGCCCAGGAGGTTGAGGCTTCAGTGAGCCAAGATCGTGCCACTGCACTCCAGCCTGGGATTAAAAAAAAAGAATTGAAATATGGGGATATTATAGTGGATTGTTTTACAGCGTGTCTTCCATTTCAGACATTTTAGAATTCTAATTTCATCATCTGAGAATCATGGGAAAATTAGAATCATACAATATTAGGAAAGAAAGGGATAACTGAGTCTGCTCTCTTCATTTTACAGCTGATGAAATGGACGCTTAGAAAGATGTGACTAGCCCAAGGTCACACAGTGTTCTGTTGGGTCACATCCATGTGCGTGTGCATGGGTGTGTGCACACACGTGTGTGAATGCATGTGCGTTGATGGGAATGGGGGAAGGGAGAGAGCAGGGGAGTAGCCGAAATATCGATCCGCCTGGGCTTTAATATAATTCTGGTTGTCTTGGCACCATGGAGGGAAAGAGAGAAGACAGAGGGAACCATCTTTGAACAAAATGAGAACTGCTAGGTAACAAGGGGGAAAAGTATCCTGAAAATCTAAGTGTCCCATGCTTGCTACAGCAACAAGGGCAAGAGCTGGCTGATTTCCCCCAGTAAACACAGCAGTGGCTTTTTGCCGCGGAATGTGGTATTAAATTCAATAGGTCAGCGTTAAGCTTGAACAAAATGTGATGACTGATTAGGAAATGAATGGTAAGTCATGGACGGCAGATCCTGATTGTGATGATGCTTATCAACACCTCCCTCCCCCACACTGGAACAAACAAAGCTGCACAATGTCCTTGCAGGCTGACAAAACTGGACCCACATGTGCTGGTCCTGGGACAGTTTAATTCTGGCCAAGGCAGTCATCCATGAGGAAATCAGATGTCAAAAGGAGAAAGGACCCAACGATGCTTCCGGCCTGTGCTTCTGGGGCGGGTGTGCCCTGCCTCCTCCTCATGATGAGGTCTGCTTTGAGACCTGCTTTCCTATTGAGATTACAAAAGTGGGATGTAATCCAGGATTAAAGCTCCTCTTTTTGCATGGGGATAGGGGCCCAATGTATGGCCCAGAGTGGAAACTTAATATGTTTTTGTGGAATGAATGACCAGAAGCCTGGATAAATCAATGGGTCTCATGCAGTGCTTGGTGTAGAGCCAGAATTTGATAGGCGTTCATCTCCTGCTCACCCTCATCCTGTGTGAATAAGTCATTCAGTGTTTTCAGTGTCACTATTTCTTCATGCCTAAAGTTCAAATAGGTTCTTGGGATATGGGAAAAAAATGAGTCTGATGAGTGTGATAGTTGCCTATTCATTCTCTCATTAAATCACTCATCCAACCAACTGCTATTTATTAAGTACTTAGTAGGGATGTAACATAGACACCTTCTTAGAGAGGTTCAGATCTAGTGGGGAAGTCAGATAACAATTATGTAAATACATAGATAACCAAGATAATACTTTTAGAGTATCATATATGCCAGAATGAAATAGTAATTAGATAAGAACAGTAATAGTAATAATAATGATATCAAAAAGCTAACATTTATTAAATACTATACATGCTGTTTTAAACCTTTACCTGTATTATGCATTTAATCCTTATCAACATCCTATTCTTTCAAAGAATAATAAAGTTATACTTTCATTTTATAAAGAGGCGGAAGGCAAAGGGGAGCGGTTGGCATTTTAGACAGCGTGGCCAAGAAAGACTTCCATGGGAGGTGACGCATAAGCAGGGCTGGAAGTGTTCATTTTTTGTGTATCTATCTCTAAGATCCATGGTCCTGCTTCCACTCACCCCACTCCTGCACCACCATTGTCTGGTGAAGGCCACCATGAACAAGTTGCCTTGTTGAACGAAGGCAACTACCTTCTAACTGGATGCCCTTCTAGTGGCCAGAATGGTGTAAAAGTGGCTGGAGGTGCAGACAGGTTGGCCATATGCATTAGATCCATTTACTTTCCTGCTGACCTTTCTGGGATGTGGTTTATTGGTGTCCCTGAATTTGAAGGCTACCGGGCTCAGACTCTGGGATGACATGACATGGAATAATGACTCACTACCATGCATTTACCAATGGGGAAGCTGGGTTTTTTTTTTTTTTCTTTTAAACATTAAGTCATGCTATTTACTGTGGGGATGGGGCAGGTGGTGCAGGCAGAAGCACAAATAATGTCAACAAACAACAAATTCCACAGCTTTTTACCTCCAATATCCCACCCGGGTCGCCCAACAACCTTGTAATAACTGATTGCTCTGCGTGTTGCATGTTTGGGAAATCAGAGAAACAAAGGCTGAGATGCTTCATAAGTTTAGCTAAGGCTATACAGCTAGTGCTTGAGCTTTTTTATAACTAAGGAACCTGTTCATTCACCTGACCGTGGCCTGTAGAGAGAGTGTCTTTCTTAACCACCACCACCACAATTACTGCTAGTTATTGTTATACATATTTACCCTCTGCCAATGTCTTAATTCTGGCTGCTATAATGAAATATTATAGACTGGGTTTCTTACAAACAATAGAAATGTATTCCTCACAGTTCTGGAGGCTGAGAAATCTAAGGTCAAGGTGTTGGCAGATTCAGTGTCTGGCAAGAGCCTGTTCTCTGGTTCATAGATGGCACCTTCTCATCATATCTTCACATGATGGAAGGAGTGAGAGGTCTCTCTGAGGCCTCTTTCATAAGGGCACTAATCTCATTCATAAGGACTTTAAATCCATCACCTAATCACCTCCCAAAGGCTCCACCTTCAAATACCATTACCTTGGGAGGCTAGAATTTCAACTTATGAATTCTGGGAGACATAAACATTCAGACCATAGCATTCTGTTCTGGCCTCCCCCAGAATTCATATGCTTCTTACATGCAAAACACATTTATTCCATTCCAATAGCTTCAAAAGTCTTAACGTGTGCCAGCACTGACTTTAAAGTCTAAGTCCAATGTCTCATCTAAATATGATGATATTTAGATATCAGATGTGGGTGAGACTCAAGATATGATTCATTCTGAGACAGATTCCCTTCTAGCTGTAAGACTACGAAACCAAACAAGTTATATGCTTCCAGAAACGCAGTGGTAGAACAGGCACAGTAAGACCATTCCAAAGGAGAGAAATAGAAAAGAAAAAAATGAGTGACAGATCCTGGGCTAGTATAAAACCTTAAGACTTGAGAATGATTTTCTTTGACTCCAGGCTCCGTCCTCTAGTCTTACTGGGATGGTGACCCCGATCCCATGGCTCTACTGAGCATTGCTCTAGTGGGGGCTCTCTGTGGTGGCTGCACCCCATGGCAATTCTCAGCCTGAGTCATAAGCCTGAGGCTCTGGGCAGCTCCATCTTTCTAAATCTGGGTGGAGGCAGCCATACTCCCATGGCTCCTGCACTTTGTTACTGGCAGAGATGGTACCTTGTGGATGCTGCCAAGATTTATCATTTGTGCCTTCCAGAGGGGCAGGCGCAGTGACCTGCACCACACCTGGCCTCACTGGAGCTACACCTGGGTGGCTGAGAATTGCTATACTGGAAAGCAGGGAGCAGTGCCTAAGATGGTGCCAGCCAGCCAGTGCTGAGGTCCCACAGGTGTCTGAGGCTCTTTCTTTAAAATTGTTCTGTCTTCTAGGCTCTGATCTGAGCCTGAGAAGGTAAAGGCAGCCTTGATGATTTTTGAAAAGCTTTTGGGGTTGCTTTTCCCTTTTCTTGGACAATAGGTCCTGGATAATCCATACTAATCTTATCAAAAGGTTGCTTGGCCACACCCTGTTCTTGAATATACTTTCTCATACTTTTAATATGGATAGCCTGTGAAATTTCCTAACCTTTAAATTCTGTTTCCCTTTTGATGAAAAATTCTGTCTTTAAATCATTTTTCTCTTCTTATATTTGACTATAAACATTCAAGAGGAGCCAAGCCATACCTTCAACACTTTGCTTAGAAATGGCCTCAGTCGAATATCCTAGTCTTTGAGTACAAATTCTATCTTCCACAAAACACTAAGGCACAGCAATTCAGCCAAGCTCTATGCCACTTTGTAACAAGTATAACCTTTCCTCTGGTTTCCAATAACATGTTCCTTATTTCTATCTGAAACCTCACCAGGATGGCCTTTACCATCCATATTTCTACAATCATTCTGTTCATGGACTTTCTGTTCATGATATTTTCTTAGAAGGTTGAGGTTAGGACAAAAAGCTTTCTTTTTTTTTGTCCTAACCCTTGCAAGGATCACTCTTAATAGTCCACCTAGAAACGTAGGCTTTTTCTTAGCCTACACCTCAAAACTTTTCTAGGCTCTACCCATGATCCCATTCCAAATCTGCTTCTATATTTTTAGGTCTTTGTTATAGCAGCACCTCCAATTTTCTTAGTGCATTTGACCTGTTATAACAAAATAGTATAAGTTGGGTAGCTTGTAAAGAAGAGAAATCTATTTGTTATAGTTCAGGAGTCTGGGAAGTCCAAGGTCAAGGTGCTGGCAGACTAGATACCTGGTAAAGACTTGCTCTCTGGTTCATGGTGCTTTCTTGCTATGTCTCCACATGGTAGAAGGGGTGAGGGGTCTCCCATGGGTTTTTTTTTTTTTTTTTTTAATAAGGACACCAATTCCACTTATGAGGGCTCTGTTCCCATATCTAATCACCTCCCAATGGCCCTACCACTTAATACCATACATAACCTTGGGGTTTATAATTTCAATGTATGAAATTTGAGGGGACACAAACATTCAGACCATAGCAGCCTGATTCCAAATCAAGGGATTTATATATATGGAGTCATTTAATCCTGTTGCATGCAATGTAGAAAGAATTTGGCAAGTATCTGGCATATGGTAGTAATTTAATTAATGTTAACTTATGTGACTCTATTTTTAAATAAGGAAAGACTAAGGCCCAGAAAGGTGAAGTATCCTGTCCAAAGTTGCACAGTTGATAAACAATGTGCCTACGATTTGAATGCAGTCCATGTGGTTATGTGTTTTAGCTCTCATCCATGATGTACTTTGCCTACCTGTGTCGTGGTTGGGTTGCCTCAGTGTGTGTTTGTGGGCAGTACATGCTGAGTTTTAGTCTTTTGCAACTTGTTTCTGGCAATATTTAGAGGTTCTTTCTTTTTTATTCAAATTTCTATTTCAAGTCATTTTAGCTTTGGATCTCCAGTTCCTCAGAGACTATTGGGGGTGTGGCCCACTCTGTGATTCCTCTCTAGAACCAGTTCTTTTTTTTTTTTTTTCTCATTTAGGAAGGTCTGACGATCTGGGATCTTGGAGGAGGAACATTTTTACTCATGGTGCCTGAGTGATGCATGCTTTTTCAAAGAGTTTGTAGAATTCCATCCTCATGAATACAATTGGATTTGAGATTTAAGTCATAGGGGTTTTCTATTTTGCATTTTATAAAAGTTTCAAATATAAGGCTATTCCCTAAGTAGACAATGTCTTGGCATTCCCTCATCTCTAGTCCAGGCTGCAACTTTTTGTTCACTTTGCTTTATTCCACAAAGATTTTATCTGTCCACTCTGTGCCCAGTAACACAGAGAAAGCAAACTGAAGGTGATTCAGACTCTATATTCAAGTCTCTGGCATATGGCAGAAATTCCTAGTGGAAGGTTTCATGAAGGAGGTAAAATTTTATCCAAGACTTGAAAGATGCTTAGATTTTGATAGAAGGAGAAGGAAGTACAGCTTAGAAATCCAGAACCATTTGAGCCTAAGCATGGAGGTGAGAAAGGGCAAGATGAGCTGAAGGAGGCAGAGGACATTTCAGATAAGCTGAGATTTCTGTTTGCAGCAGAGGAAAGTGACTCTTTAAATTTTTGGGTGCTCTTCTCTGACAATAGGATAGCCTCAGCATGGGCTTTCCAGTCGATCTCACCACTGGAAACCTTCACCTGTCACATCTCCCCAGAGGATGAAGAGACCCTGCATGTCTCACGAAGTTAATAACAAAAGCCATCCTCTATTGTTCACTGTCTTAGCCCATTCAGGATGCTATAACAAAAATACCATGGTCTGTGTTGCTTTTCAACAACAGAAATTTATTTCTCACAGCTGTAAGGGTTGGAAAATCCAAGCTAAAGCACTAGCATATTTGGAGTCTGGAGAAGGCCCCCTTCCTGGTTCACAGACATTTTTATGTAACCTCATGTGACAGAAGGGACAAGGGAGCGCTCCAAGGCTTTTTATAAGGGCACTGAGCTCATTTATAAAGGCCTTGCCTCATGATTTAATCATCTCCCAATGCCCCACCTCCAAATACCATCATATTGGTGTGAGAATTTCAATGTACGATTTTGGGGACACAAATATTCAGTCTATAACATGCACTTTCTGTGTGCTAGGGACAGTGCTAAGGACTTTATATGTGTCATTGCCTTTGAGCTAGTGTTGATTATTCCCACTTTGCAGGGGAGAAACAAGTAGGCTCAGAGAAGTTCCAGGTCACAGGCCAAGAAAGGGGTGAAGTAGGTTTTCAACTCCAGGTGTGTTGGACTCTAAACCTTCTGCTGCTTTCCCTACACTTTTGTACTAGAAGGAGATTTTTCAGGAGTTGGCAGTAGAAAGAACACTACTGTTGGCCTTAGAAGACAAGCATGGAGCTGTGGTGGTCACTTCCCATCGAAGGCTTTAGAGCAGCAGCATTCTAAAATATGATTCCAGCCACATAGGCAATTTTAAATTTACTATTAGCCCCATTAAAAAAGGAAGCAGAAACATGTGGTTCACATTAATCATATATTTGATTTAACTCAATATATCTAAAATATTTTAACAGCAATCAATACTTAAAAAGTTATTAGTGGAAATATTTATATTTTTGTAGCAAATCTTTGAAATCCTATGTTCATTTTAACACATGTGAGCAGTTGCTGCCCTCCTGGATGTTACGGGTTTAGAGGAAACTTTAGTCATCATCACCATGATAACAATTATTGCTAACTCTAATCAAACATTTATTAGGTGTTGAAACTTGTATTAGTTTGCTGGTGCTGCCATAACAAAAGACCACGGAGTAGGTGGTTTAAACAACATAAATTCATTTGCTCAAAGCTCTGGAGGTGACAAAACCAAGATCAAGGTGTTTCCAGGTTTGATTTCTCCTGAGGCTTCTCTCCTCGGCTTGCAGATGGCTACTTTCTCACATGGTCTGCCCTCTATGTAAGCACATCCCTGGTTTCTTTCTGTGTGTCCAAGTTACTTTTTATAAAGACACCAATAAGATTGGATTAGAGCCCAGTCTGATAGCCATGTTTTAACTTAGCCACTTCTTTAAAGGCTGTCTGAAACTAAGTCACATTCTGAGGTATTGGGGCTAAGATGTCAACATATGAATTTGGTGGAGAGGCACGGTCCAGCCTATGAAGGACATCAAGCTATATATTTTATATAACCAGTTTAAATTTTCATAATTTCATGAGTGGTACTATCAGTAAATGAATTTTACAGATATAAAATTCGAGGCAAAAAGAGATCAGGTATCTTCTTTAAGGTCATAACACTGGTAATGCAGAGCCAGAATTTATTTATATACAGTCCTGTCTAATAGGAGTCTTTATTCCTTTGCAAAATTCACTACAGAAATTTCAAAATATAATTGGAAGCCTTGATAGCAAACTAGACAAAGAAGAAGAATGAATTTCAGAGCCTGAAGACCAGTCTTTTGAATCAACTTAGTTAGGCAAAAAAAAAAAAAAAAAAAAAAATGAACAAAACCTCTGGGAAATAAGGAATTAGGTATGGTGACCAAGCCTATCATTCATTGGCACTCTTTAGAGAGAAGAGAAAGTATGCATCTTGGAAAACATATTTGAGGGTATAATCCAGGAAAATGTCTCCAATCTCACTAGATGGGTTGGCATGTAAATACGGGAAATCCAGAGAACTGAAAGATACTATACAAGATGACCATTCCAACGGCTTGTACTCATCAGACTTTCCAAAGTCAACACAAAAGAAGAAAACTTAAATGCAGCTGCAGAAAAAGACCATATTACCTACAAAAGAAATTCTTTCAGACTAATAGTGGACTTCTTAGCAGACACCTTGCAAGCCAGAAGAGATTGGGGGCCTATTTTTAGCATTTTAAAAGAAAATAAATTCCAATCAATAATTTCATATTCTGCCAAGGTAAACTTGGTAAACAAAAGAGAAATTTTAGTCTTTCCCAGACAAGCAATCTCTAAGGGAATTTGTTACCACCAGACTGGCTTTATAAGAGATGTTTAAGGGAGTTCTTAACATAGAAACAAAAGAATGATACTTGTTACTACAAAAATACATGTACATGCATAACCCACAGACCCCATAAAGCAACTAACTACACAAGCAAGACTACACAGCAACTATCTAACAACAGCATGGCCAGAACAAAACTTCACATATCAATATTAACTTTGAATGTAAGTCGTCTAAATGCTCCACTTAAGAGATAGAGTGAAAAATTGGATAAAAAACAAGACTCAACCATCTGCTATGTTTAAGAGACCCATCTCACATGTAATGACACCCATAGGCTCAAAGTCAAGAGATGGAGAAAGATGTATTATGCAAGTAAAAAACAAAAAGGAGCAGGGATTGCTGTTCTTACATCAGACAAAACAGACTTTATACCAATAACAGTAAAGAAGGAAAAAAGAAGGAAATTTCATAATGATAAAGTGTTCAATTCAACAGTTTAACTATCCTAAATATATATGCACCAACATTGGAGCACCCAGATTTACAAAACAATTACTACTAGACCTAAAAAAGAGTGAGCCACACAATAATAGTGGGGGACTTCAATACCCTACTTACAGCATTACGTAGATCATCCATGAAGAGTCTTCATTCTTGTTACCCAAGCTGGCCAAATGAAACATGGTTGCCTTCATGACGGGTATATTTTGGTGCGGCTTAAATTATAAGCTTTATTATCTGCTCCTGTATTATCAGCTCCTCCTAATGGTGTGTGGAAAAGCAGCACCATCAGGGAAAGGGCTCCAGAAGGCTAGAGAAGTTGAGAGCACAGGCAGGTTTTTATTTTTATTTTTCTGACAGACACTTTGATCTTGGCATAGAGATACAGGTCTGGGGAGGAGAAAGGCTGGCTGCATAGATTGAATTGAATGATGGGATTTGACATCCTGAGCAAAAGAGGAGATAGCGATGGCTTCTTGGACTGGCTACATCCCTGAAGATGAAAAACACATTCCGCACCCCCCCCCAAAAATCTAGCTGACCAAAAATGCAAGGATATCAAGTAAATATGGATGGTATTGCAGGAGGAATTGTGTGCCCCAAGATAATATGTTGCAGTCCTAACCCTGGAACCTGTGAATGTGACTTTATTTGGAAATAGGGTCTTTGCAGATGTAAAAGAAGAGATTATACTGAATGAAGCTGTAAGTCGAATACCTAGTGTCTTTATAAGAAGGCCATGTAAAGACAGAGACACACAGGGAGAGCCCTGTGTGAAGATGGAGGCAAAAATTGGGGTGATGTATCTATTAGTTTGGTGCAAAAGTAATTGCAGTTTTTGCCATTACTTTCAATGGTAATACATGGTGAAGAACATCAAGGAATAACAGCAAACACCAGAAGCCAGGAGACAGGCATGGAACAGATTGTCTCTCAGAGCCTGCAGAAGGAAACAAGCTTGCTGATATCTTGATTTTGTACTTCTGGCCTTCAGAACTGTGAGACAATACATTTTTGTCATTTTAAGCCACCAAGTTTGTGGAACTTTGTTACAACAGTCCTAGGAAACTAATACAGATGGGAAGGGAGAAGCATTCATGAAAATAATTGCTTTGGATGAGAATAAGTTGACTCAGAGAGAAGAATAGAGGTGCAGAATGTGTCTGGAGACTTATGGGAAAGAACACATTTAGATGAAGATAGGAATTAAGGTCTTAGAATCTTCACACAATTGAGTAGGGCATAACACATAAAGTAATAACAAAAGGGGGTAGGTGTGATATTTTAAAGTCAGCAATAAGTGGGCTGGAAATTACTATTTGGTATAAAGGGAAAGAAGAAGAATATACCTATTACATGGGGAGGAAATTTGTATTTAACAACAACAACAACAACAACAAAAGACAGATTCATGAAAATCAGAGGGCCTGAGAGGGGAATCAGGCCACAAAGCTTAGGGTGAGGATATAAATAAAGATGCATTGAACTGATGTTCTCAAAGGTATAATAAAAAGCCATATGAGAGAGAGATCCAAGATGGCCGATTAACAACAGCTCAGGATTGTAGCTCCCAGTGAAAGCGCAGACAGCGAGTGGACGCTGCAAGTTCAGACGAATTTCTGTTGCCCACACTGGGAGATTCCCGGCGGAGGAGCCACACGGGTCGCCAGCGGACTCTTGGCCGGCGCGGCTGTTTTGCCGGTGCCCTGGCATGGCGCAGTGCTTCTCAGTGCGGAGTGTACGCAACTGGGAGCCCTTTGAGTCAGGCTTGGCTGGTCCCATCCCCACAAGGAGAACAGCAATTGGAAGTGCTGAGGACTGAGAGTTTCACAGTAAGCACAGCTGAACCCAGGAAGGCCTAGCTCTGTGGGGAAG
Source organism: Cacajao melanocephalus (assembly GCA_963573385.1). Taxonomy (NCBI): domain Eukaryota; kingdom Metazoa; phylum Chordata; class Mammalia; order Primates; family Pitheciidae; genus Cacajao; species Cacajao melanocephalus. The sequence continues at coordinate 128 of CAUYLG010046676.1, read as the reverse complement.
GGGCATCCACCAAAGGAAAACTAAGAAACAGAAAAAACTTCATCACCAACAAGCCGGACGTCCACTCAGACCCAATCTGAAAGTCGGCAATTACAAAGATGACAGGTGGATAAATCCACAAAAATGGG
>CAUYLG010046674.1:0-44031 GCA_963573385.1 Cacajao melanocephalus | reverse complement strand
TGCTGCAGAGGATGTGGAGAAATAGGAACACTTTTACACTGTTGGGAGTGTAAATTAGTTCAACCATTGTGGAAGACAGTGTGGCGATTCCTCAAGGACCTAGAAATAGAAATTCCATTTGACCCAGCAATCCCATTACTGGGTACATATCCAAAGGATTACAAATCATTCTACTATAAGGACACATGCACACGAATGTTCATTGCAGCACCGTTTACAACAGCAAAGACCTGAAACCAACCCAAATGCCCATCAATGATAGACTGGACAGTGAAAATGTGGCACATATACACCATGGAATACTATGCAGCCATAAAAAACGATGAGTTCGTGTCCTTTGCAGGGACGTGGATGAACCTGGAAACCATCATTCTCAGCAAACTGACACAAGAACAGAAAATCAAACACCACATATTCTCACTCATAGGTGGGTGTTGCAAAATGAGAACACATGGACACAAGGAGGGGAGCGTCACACACTGGGGTCTGTCGGGGGGAAATAGGGGAGGGACAGCAGGGGGTGGGGAGTTGGGGAGAGATAACATGGGGAGAAATGCCAGATACAGGTGATGGGGAGGAAGGCAGCAAATCACACTGCCATGTGTGTACCTATGCAACAATTTTGCATGTTCTTCACATGTACCCCAAAACCTAAAATGCAATAAAAATAAATAAATTAAAAAAAAAGAAATCAGTATGTGTTTTAATTCTCCTAGCTTCAATAGTGACTTCACCAACTAATGATGATCATTCCATGTTAAGTTCTGTAATTCTCAGTTTCCTTGCCTGTAAAAGGTAGTAGTGATACCAATATGAGTTAGGATGCTCTCAACTACAATAAGGAAAATTTGTTTGGTAACAAGAAGTCAAACAGTAGGAAAGCTCCAGGGTTGGTTCATTTGGTGGCTGGTTCTTTCCATATTTCTCTTCTGCCATATTCAGCCAGTCAGCTTATTTTCAGGCTACCTCTCCTTATGGGCGCATGACTATAGCTCCAAGTAGTCACATCCAGTCATGACAACAGGCAGCAGAAAAACAGGGATCATTCCTTGTGTATTTCTTTCCAGAAGGGAGTGAATGTTACCCTCCCAGAGCTATCTCCTTCCTTATGCCCAGCAGACTTCCCCCCACTTATCATTGGCCAGAACTGGGTCTCATGCCTAGTCCTAAACCAACCCCTGGCAAAGGGAATGAATTTACCATAATAGACTTGAAGTAATCAGGATCCAGTCCTGAGTCATGTGAGGTAGGAGTAAATACCTAAACAAAACTGAGGTTCAACCAGCAAGAAAGAATGAAGCAGACCACTGAGCAGATAGTTGACAGTGCTGGGAACCCCTTACTTCACAGTACTGTAGTAAGGACCAAACGATAAAGCAGGAAAAACTGCAAAGCATCAAATGCTTTATAGATGCAAAAGATTATTATTTAAGGAGCTCTGTTACATGTTTAGGCAAAACTCAACAATAAAATAAATTCACTGAAAACAAAGGATATTCTTTTCTAAAAAAAAAAAAAATCACAAAATAGCAAACTATAATGACCACCATTTCTAACATAGTAAAATGTGAGGTTCTGAACAACTGTGAATATACATATTCTTCAAATATATGCAGATTGACCAAATGAAGCATCAGCAATAGGTTTTACAGCCAATATATCCTTCTATTTTACATTCAACAAATATTTTCTGAGCACCTACTATATACTAGGCAATATGTAAGCACTGGGGACACGTCAGTGAACAGAGCAAAATCCTGCCTTGTTGGTGCTTACACTGTAGGCTTAACTGCATAAATACTTGTGGAGACAAGCGTTCTTAATTACGAACATATGTTGAACTCAAATGAGCAGAACACATATAATTTTTAATTAATTAGGATAACTTTAGTTTTTGTTTACTTTTCTTATGTCCCCATACCACCCAAAAATAAAGTCATGAATCTAGGGGAAAGAAATTGACAGGTGCTCACCAACAGCACAAAGGATGAGTTACTCAAATTCCTCTTTGTTTACTGTCCCCATCCCCCGCCAATTCCAGATGAATGCCAAAAAAGAAGGCCACCTTTCAGCTATCATTTCTGAAAATGATACCAGCAAAGGGCAGAACTAAAATAGCAGCAATATGTACAGTATAAAAACAACCAAATACACACAAAATACAGACAACCAGAGAATCAATCATAAGAGCAAACTACAATGAATGTTTTTCATGACTGTTATCCATTAATAGATAGTAGATTTGGCATTATACTTTTATTTGGGAGTCTTACAAGTAAATGTTACATTCATGCTAATCCTTGCTAAACAAGATAACATTATTGGATGCAAAGAGGATTTGTTGCCTTACTCTTCAAATGAAGTTAAATGATACCATAGAGTCATACAACTTAAAAATGGGAATGAAATTTATGTACTTGAGCAATTATTCATCTCCTGGGTACTAGTCAAAAGAATTTAGTAATTTCATACAAAAAAATCATATAATAAATTCATACAATAAAGCAAATTTCATGTAATACATAATATTCTTATTACTATTCCTTCTTTAAACTTTCCATTTTAATTATTTTCATGCTTCCCAAATCTCTGAAACTTTATATTCATACAAATCATCAATGAAAAGGGATTAAGTGGCTGGCTTTTAGGCCAAAAAAAAAAACCAAATAAGTTTGGGGGCAAAATTAGCAAAGAAGGTAACTTGGAGTCCAACTCAGATGGCATTCTCAGCTCTAAGCCATTTGAGATGAGGAATGAGACCTCTCCGTCTATGCACACCCATCTCCACACATTCACCACCCCAACCCCAGAACCTAGCCAAGTCTTTTGTAGAGGAGGAGTTCTTTCTTGCTTTTTTTAGCGCTACTCTCTGGACTTGGGTATAAATCAGGAAAAAGAAAGATAAGAATCATGTGTCGAGGATTCCATTTCATCTTTGACCAATCAGCATGGATCAGAAAGAACTCCTCCAGGGAGTTTACAAAGCAGAACAGACTTAAGAACTAGACCTTCAAGGCTGCTCTAAATGAAATCTCCTAGGAACTTCCCTTAGAATCAATTTAGCTTTTAAAGATGAAGATGGGGTTGCTTAATGCACCATATAATGGATGCCTATATTTGACATCTCAGCACATTAAGGCAATCTCTCAGATCGAATTTTCAAGGTAACAAGCAGATGGCTTTTCAAACACTATTTTTTTTTCTTTTAATCACTTGTATGGTCTCCTTTCTCCTGTGTTTTTAAACATATGTTAACCTGGTTGTTGTTTTTTTTTGGCGGGGGGGTGTTTTTATTTGATGCCTTAAATACAGATGTCCCAGGAGCTACAGACCTGCACAGAGGGTTGCCTATATAAATACTAAATGTCCCAAACTCTAACTTTATTTTTAGTTTTTATATCTACTTTCTATACTTTTTCCAAGGTCAACTGTCAATGCTTGATTGTATTATTATGAATACCCTAATCAGTACTTTTCACAAGTCTACTCTTTTGAGGGCTAAAAAGACACATGACCAAGTTTGTTAAGAGTTCTACTCAAAATAACAGTGGAAATAAAAGGCAGAACAGTGCTTCCCTCCTGGAGGTTGTGATCAGTAGAGGTGATACAAGGTGCTAACAATATTCCAATATTCAAATTTTTTTTTTTTGAGACGGAGTCTTGCTCTGTCGCCAGGCTGGGAGTGCAGTGGCATGATCTTGGCTCGCTGCAACCTCCGCCTCCTGGGTTCCAGTGATTCCCCTGCCTCAGCTTCCCAAGTAGCTGGAACTACAGGCACGCGCCACCACATCCAGCTAATTTTTTGTATTTTAGTAGAGACGGGATTTCATCATGTTGGTCAGGATGGTCTTGATCTCCTGACCTCGTGATCTGCCCACCTCGGCCCCCAAAGTGCTGGGATTACAGGCATGAGCCACTGCGCCCAGCAACAATATTCAATTTCTTGACACGAATGGTGAATATATGAGTGTTCACTTTTCAATAGTGCATTGAACCATACATTATTTGAAGAAGAGAGTTCATTTAAGCATTGTTCATAACAGAGAAAGGTGAAAGAAAAAATAAAAAAAACAGCCCTAGAAACAACCTAAATGCCCCCTAACAAAGAAATGGTGAAATACATTATGGTACTGAATGTGGTAGATCACTCTGACTGATAATATGTTCAAAAATATATTTAATTAAATAAGCAAGTTACAAAACAAAATATGCATACCTGATATATTACTTGACAAAAAATGAGAGAATAAAATGTGAGTATTTCTTTTCCTTCTTTTTTTTTTTTTGACACAGAGTCTTACTTTGTCACCCAGGCTGGAGTACAGTGGTGTGATCTTGTCTCACTGCAACCTCCACGTCCTGGGTGCAAGTGATTCTCCTGCTTCAGCCTCCCAAGTAACTGGTATTACAGGTGTGCACCACCATACCTGGCTAATTTTTATAGTTTCAGTAGAGACAGGGTTTCACCATATTGGCCAGGCTGATCTCAAACCCCTGATCTCCGGTAATCTGACTGCCTCCCAAAGTGTTGGGATTGCAGATGTGAGCTATTACGCCCGGCCAAACATGACTATTTCTGAAGAAATGAATGCATATTAAAATGTTAAGAGTGGTAACCTATAGGATGCAGGAATAGTTCATGAGGAAAAATAGGGGATTTTACTTTTTACCATTTGATTCTATTTGAATTCCTGGCCAATAACCACATATTTCTTTTAAAGTAATAAAAATTAAATAAACAGATATATTAATTTCCATTTGGTGCTGTAACAAACTACTACAAATTTGTGGCTTAAAACAACACAAATACATTCTCTTACAGTTCTGAAGGTCAGAAGTCCAGAGTGAGTGTTAATGGGCTAACATCAAGGTATCAACAGGGCTGGTTCCTTTGGAGGCACTAGGGAGAATCTGTTCCTCACTTTTTCCAACTTCTAAAGACTTCCAGCATTCCTTGGCTTGTGGCCACACCACTCCAATCTCTGCTTTCATCTACACATTGACTTGTCTTCTCTGATTCTAATCCTTCTGCCTCTCTCTTATAAAGACCCTTGTGATTACATTGGGCCCATCCTGATAGTCCAGAAAAATCTCCCCATTCAAGATCCTTAACTTAATCATATCTACAAAATCTCTTATGCATGTAACACAGTCAAAGGATCTGCAGACTAGGACATAGACATGTTGGGGGGAACTTCATCATCCAGCCTACCACAACAGTATTTGCCAAACTGTTGTGCAGCTAAGTAGTGGAGTACTTTTACTCTGATACTTCTGTATTATTTTTATTTTTTAATTGAATGTTTTATTGTTTTAATTAGAAACCCACCAGACTATATCGTATTTTATCAACTCTAAGATGCCCACGATTATAAGATACATTACTTTATGAATGACTCAGAAAGAAAAAAAAAAAAGCACTAAACTCTTATATTCCTTGTAGTATCATGGTGGTTGTTTGCAAAAATGTTCTCAGAAATCTCTCCCATCCCAAGATATACACTCCTTGGCAATGTGACTGGAGTCCTTCTCTCATCAAGAGGCAGTCTATTTCTTCAATGGGACATTAGCAAACATGATCTGAGCAGAGGCTGAGAAGTGCTGGTGCACTGGAAGTGGCCTCTTAACTGCTGTCTTTCTACCATGTGAACACATCCAAGTAAGTCTACTAAAGGAAAGAGACTATGTAGCCATGCCAGCTACCTCAAACACCCCTAGACAACTCACTGAATCTTGCGCAAATTATGATTGTTGTTTTAAGTCATTAACCCTGATTTCAGAGATACTTAAAGGTGAAAAACTGTGGATTTTAGAATCAATGAAATATGCTATGTTATGATATCAGTATATAGGTAAGTATCTAAAGGGTGTTTCTAAGAGAAGAAAAGCATATAAATTTTAAGGAACAGAGTTTGTACACCACGTTTTGGCTGCTAAAGGTTATTTTTGTTTATTTTCTGGTTTTCAGTTACATTTCATATAGTTTAAGTCACTGAGTAAAAGCCACATACTAGGGATAATGGAGAAGAAGGAGATTAAGAGCACCTATTTCTACAGGTTTTGTTATGTGAGAAAGATAAACCAGTACAGTTGCTATTACATCAATGTGCAAACATCATAGAGTGTATCTATACAAACCTACATGGTACATAGCCGACTACACATCTAGGCTATACGGTATGGCCTATTGCTCTTAGCTACAAACCTGTACAACATGTTACTGTATTGAATACTAAAGGCAACTGTAATACAATGGTAAATTCAATGAACTATGCCATGTTATGGTATCAGTATACAAGTAAGTATCTAAAGGGTGTTTCTAAGAGGAGAAAAGCATACAAATTTTAGAGAACAGAGTTTTATGCCACATTTTGGCTATTAAAGGTTGTTTTTGTTTATTTTCTGTTTTTCAGTTACATTTCATATAGCTTAAGTCACTGAATAAATGACAGCTGGTACTGAAGGGATACTGCTTTCTGCCACAGAATATTAGAGCAAGATAAGTCCATTCAATGGGAAAGAAACTAGCAACCTCTAGAATTAAATGGTGAAAAATTATTATTTTGTTATTTAGGTAGGCAGTATTAATTATAAATTAAGAATGACAACACTGGAAAATGTCTCTCCATTTTCCTATATTAAAAAGCAGAAAATAGACTGACACTGTTAACCAATACAATTCTAAATACAATAATGTTTATTATAATATTGCATGTATATGCACGTTATGACATTCCTGTTCATACGCCATTGATATGAACAAGATATATTTGTTAATAAAAGATCCAATGCCAGCTTCATTGTGAAAGAAAAATGTTCTACACTGTTGCTTTTAAAATCCAAGTTTTTGATTATTATAATAGCTCCCATTTACTGTATTTGTTTCCCAAATACCTAGTTATAAAAGCACCTAACTTGGATATATCACTTTAGATAAAAAAGCAATAGAAATAACAGCCTAGGGAATTTCTTCTCCAAATATACAAAGAGTTAGATAAATTCTTAGATTATTAATCTGATGCACAGTCACTGAGGTGCTTACAACATGCCTGACACTGTACTTGAGACAAGGGAGACAAAATTCTCACCAAAAATCAAATAAAAAATGTTAAATGCGAGATACCAACTAAATTAATGCATTTTTGTAATATCTAAAAATCCTATCATTAGCCAGGAGCTTCTGTCCTTTAATCCTCACAACACCATGACACATTTCTAAAATGACTTAATTTCTCTAAGAGAAGTCCCACAGCTAGTAAGTGGAAGAGCTGGAATACAATCCAAATAGACCTTACTGGCTTTCTTTATCATCCAACACTGCCTTTTGCCATCTCTGCATTTGCTTTTTACTTAAAGTGAGTAGAGACTAACTGCAATTGTTGTTAGAATGAAAGGGAAGGAGAAAAAGAGAAGGAAAATCTACAGAGTAACGATGAAAGAGGAATTGTCCTGGAAGGAACTCATCATGATAAAATGCTGGCAAAGTCCTCTTCCCCATTCCCTGTAAGGCACGTGACCATTCATCCTCAAGGAGAACATTTACAATGGCTCTTGAATCTTAATATGCTCTCTCAGATGCACCAAACACCCATTGTGGATTTATCAACAATGAATTCAAAATTCTAAACTTACTTAAACTTATTTCTCTACAAAGCTCTGGGTAATAAGTTCCACAGGTAACAATTAATGTAAAGTGAAACTTTTCATTTTTACCAAAATTATTTATTTCACATTCTTAATTTCTGATAGGGTGTTTTAATAATATATATTTGGTTAAAATTCTTCATATTTATACAACCCATGTCTACCATGATACTCTATTGAACTTTCACCTTTCAAGGATGGATTTTAATAACAAACACTAACATCTGTTGAGTTACCAGTTATCAGGCCCCTTACTACAACTTCATATGAATTATATCCCTTAATCCTCACAATCTTTGAGATAAATTCTATTACTATTCCCATTTTGTACCTAAGAAAACAAAGGTCTGGGTAATGGGGTGCTGTGTGCTAACTGCTGCATATACACAGCTAGAAAGTGGTGACGTTGAACCCCGGTCTGACTCCATTGCCCACTCTTGATCCAATGTGCTATCCATATGTTGGCACTGACCAACTCAGAGATCCAGAATCCACTCATCTTTTGAAACACAGTGAGCATCCATCTCTTTCCAAGGCCTTCCCTGATGGCCATTCCTCAGTGCCAGCTTCCGCGGCATTCTCTTTGATTGCTCTGCTCACCCTCCTCCCTTTTCATTCTACCTACTTTCCTGAAATATTGCATCCATCCCCAAGGCTTCAATAATCCCCACTTATCGTCTAGAAAACTGAGCCTGAATTACCTTTTAAGAAAAGGTACAGCTAAATCAAGGTAAAGCAGGGACCATCTGACCCAAACCTTGCTCTTAATCCCTGAACTACGCTGCCTCTCAGTCAGTAACTCTGAAATCCTTCTCAATGTACCCTCCTAACAATGCTTCAGTTCAGGCACCACCATTATTTAGTTTAACCTCTAACTAGACCTCCCACTTTATGCCCCCGACCCTCTATCCACAATGCCCAATGGAACTTCCTGTGATGATGAACGTTCTACAATCTGCACTGTTCAGTATGGGAGCCATTAGCCACATGTGGTTTCTGAGCACCTGAAATGCAGCTAGTGCCACTGAAGGATTTTTTATTTAATTTTAATTAATTTAAATTTAAACTTAAATAGCCACATGTAACAAGTGGTTACCATAATGGACAGCACTGTTCTACAGAGTTCTCAAGTCTCCCTGTCCCAAACCTTGACATTCATAATGTCTAGTGACCTTCCTTCTGTCCTTGGTGTCCAGGAGTTACCCCGTAGGCTCATAATAAACTTCCCTTTCCTTAGGTTTTTGGGAACATTCCTGTTTCATAACTAAAACTCAAAACAGTCTGATTCCTATGAAAATGGCCTCTTCTCTGAGTTTCTGTCTGGCAGAAGCAGAACCATAGAAGTTTCTCTCAACGCATTCAGGAAATAACCTTTCAGTGGATAATCTAAAGCAGAAATTTCTGAGGTGGCAAGATGAGGGAGTCCACCCAAATAGAAATGTCTTTTCTATGGAAACCTTGTCGATAAATATTATAAATTGGTGTGCATTATTTTCAAAGAAATTAGTCTTTATAGCACAAAGGGCTGGTTCCATGTGCATTATTGCTGTGCTTGATCCTGTAGAGTTAAAAACATGTTTTGCATTAACTTTAAAAATGTAAATATTTCACACAAAAATTGATTTCTAGCACTTCCAGGAAAATCCAGTGATCTGGAGACACTAGGTTCACATTCCCACATGGCAAACATTGGCTACTGCCAAGAAGTCGCTGCCCTCTTTCACTAGGCAAACACTCCAGTGTGCCAAAAGCCCCACTGCTCCCTCTTGTATAATATTTCTGACACCCAGGTAAAGCATGCCACTTTACTCATTTATGTTACCTGCCTTGTGCCTAAGGCCATATGAGTCAGTGACCCCTAATAATAAAGCTTTACAAAGATTTTTTCATATCCATTATTTTGCTTAATTCTTACCAAAATCCTATCAAGAAGGGAGCATTATTCTTCCCATTTGTAAATTAGAAAAGAGGCCCTCAGAAAAATTAAGTATACATTGGAAAAAAATGGTTTTAACTCAGATCTTATAACTCCTTCTTCCATGCTGTTTTTGCCACAGGACAATGCTTGACAATAGCCCAAGAAAAAGTCTATGGTTTAAATGGCAGGCAAATTTCTTACATTATAATGTAAAGAAAACATTTTTCAACATTTTGCTGAAAATGTCACAGAGAAAGTATGGCCAGGTTGATGTAACAGAATATGAAAAGTCATGAGTATCCCCAGAGAGGTACCTCTCACCCTTTTATAGCACCCCAAAGAACTAACCAGGGCTTCTAACAAAGAACTAACCAAGGCTTCTAACCTCTCACCCTTTTATAGCACCCCAAAGAACTAACCGGGCCTTCTAACAGCTGGAAGTACACAACCCTGGGGCTCCTGCCGCTCCAGGCCCCACCAGCCATTACTACCTCACTACACCTGTAACCCAGTCCCCCACAAGGGAACCTCTGCTACAGATGTTCTGGAATAAAAACATTAGTAGGAAACATGCAGTGGCTGGGCTCTTATGAATTCCTCCAGCATTTCAATATGTGGTGTCTAAACAAAAAGAACAAAGGAATGATTCCCGGTGTTTCCTAAAGGCAGTCAAAAATTGGCCATCTTTCTGGCATTTCCATTTGCCGTATTAATTAATAAACTTTAGGGTGGTCCATGATCAAAGCACTTTGTATCAGTCCTAAAAGTCCCAGGCCTAGAGGCATGAACTCAAGAAACCACAAGACCCCAGATATAAGGATTTGGATTACAGCATTCAGTGCAATCTGGAAACATGTTCCAGGAAGCAAAGGCAATCTTGCAATACAAGCAGAAGTGGCAGAGTTGGGAGTAGGAGAAAGAGTTATCATCACTTTTATAGGGTACAAAATGCAAATGGAACCCATTTGGAGACAAAGCTACTCCAAAGCTTAAAGCATGAACACTGGTCATATGAGTACAAAGGATTTCCCTTAACCAAAGGCCTCATGGGAGGGCATTCTGATCTATTTATTTCTCCAATATCCAAATTTGTTCAATTATCAATGTGTTCAGAAAAAAAAAAAAAAAAACTCAATTGCTTAAAAATAATGAATGAATAAATGCCCTTATCCTCCCTTGCAGCTAGGTGGTCTTGTGACATATTTATAAGCAGATGTGAAGCTGAGGGTCAAAGAATCATCTTCAACAATGGGGCAACTACAAGGATGAAAGCCACATACTGGGGATAACGGAGAAGAAAGAGATTAAGAGCACCTATTTCTACACGTTTTGTTATGTGAGAAAAATAAACCAGTACAGTTGCTATTCCATCAATGTGCAAACATCATAGAGTGTATCCATACAAACCTATATGGTACAGAGCCTACTACACATCTAGGCTATACGGTATGGCCTATTGCTGTTAGGCTACAAACCTGTACAACATGTTACCATACTGAATACTACTGGCAACTGTAACACAATAGTAAGTATTTATGTATCTGAACAGATTTAAACATAGAAAAAGTTGCAGTGCAATGTTAAGATGGCTACAATGTCATTAGGCAATATGAATTTTTCAGCTCCATTATAATCTATGGGACCAAACATCTTATATGCAATCTGTTGTTGACAGAAATGTTGTTATGTGATGCATAATTATACTTGGTTAGGTCACACTAATGAAATCCCCACCCAGGTCTTAAGTACTTCCTCATTCAAAGACCCTGTTCCAACAATAAATGCACAGCTTTTCCTGATATAACTCAAAGTCATATCTACAAATGTGTAATGCCACTACTCAAAGCAAGTAAAGAAGGGAGCTGCAAGGGTTTAAAAGGAATGTCTTAGGGGTGTCTGCCCTCTTCTATTTAATGTGTATTGTCATTTGTTTATTGGCTAGCTGACTTGCTAGCTTTTCCTCTGAAAAAGAGTTCAAGTTCAGCCTGCTGTGATTTAAATGGAGGCTCCCTACTCATCCCTCCTCTGCATCTTCTTCCAGAGAGCCTCATGGAGAAGTGGCATTGTATGGTGAGGTGGAGTAGAAGGGATGTGGAGTTCAATGAATCAGGGTTCCCTTCCCCACTCTGCCTCTTTCTAGCTGCATCAGCATCTACATGTTTAAAATGACAGTAAACTACTAGCTTCATAAAATCATTTTAGAATTAAATAAGAAATGGAACATAAAACAGACTAATCCAGTGTCTGGCCAATGGTACATATTCAGAAAGAGTAACCTAGTATTAATTACTGTTAACATACTTGAGGCTTTTCCACTTCCTCCCTGATATAGGATATACGGTGCCCACATGTGCTTGGTGGTCTAGTTTCATGTTAGTTTTTGGATTTTTAGTTTGTTAAATATATCACAAAAATGCAATTTAATAAGTTCATCCATCAGAAGAAAAAAATCTTTTGTTGAGCCATGTGTTTTTATTTGGAGTTTAGAAAATATGGTTATCATATGGGGTCTACTCACCAGTGCTAAAATTTGTCACATAACAATGGCTTTTGCTCAGCACCTTCATAGTGAAATACCTACACATTCTTCATCTTAAATTCACTACAAGAAAATAGTCCACATGTCAAATCAGCAAATAAAGCAATGAGCAAATGGCTATCTGAACACGTCACCTGCTACATGAGCAGACTTCAAGGAAAATAGCAATGGAGGTCAGGAGAAACACAAGAGTCAGCAAGTGTTCATTATTCTGCTGCTACTAAAGCAATGACCAATGATACTCCAAGCCACAAGTGCATGGGCTTATCGCCTGCCCATAGGGCCCATCACATGCCCATAAGGCCCAGTAGTCGGCACCTGCTGGATTGTTCATCTTTCATCTCTTTCTAAGACTTGCTCCTCCTCCCTTCCCTCCTCTCTCCATCCAGACTGCAGCGGAGATTGTCATATCCCTGCAACATGACCCTACTTCTGGCCATAATTCCAGCAAGATCAGCTGACCCTGGCCACACCACGAGGTTCCTTCCTAAGGAATTCTGCAACTCTGGGAGCCTGAGATCAATCTCTCCCTGCTTCTCTAGAGTGTAATGTAAAATTAAGGAGCAGCTGGCAGCCATGTTATGCCATGTGGACTAAGAAACAGAGGAAGCCAGTGCGTGCAAGAGAGAAGAATGAGGCAGATACAGAAAAACCGATGAGCAGTAGGGAAAAGAGACTTCCTGGTTGTCCATGTGCTCAAGTCTTCAGATCTATTCCTAAGGCCCAAATGCATCCCTTGGATTCTGCAAGATACTTGAATCTCCTACCAGGAAATGCCAGAGCTGGTTTCTCTATCCAAGAAACCTAAGGGACTCCCTCATTATATATCATTAGGAGACAAATGATTTACAAACTCCCTCCCTCAGTATGACCTAATACATAACGCAAACCGATATTGTTTCAATTTTACCTCCTTTGTTCTCAGCCTGATCTAGAGGTCTTGAGAGACACAATGAAAAGGATCACAGGGCAGAAGAGAAATCATTTCAATGTGAGGCAGTGCTTTAATAAATACATGAAGAGCGTGCTAAGAGAATGCAGCTATCGGGAGATGAGGAAGGGAGAACTGGCCACATGCAAGCACTGCAAGCCCAAGAGCAGTTTGGTTTTTGCTTTTTCTGTAGTTCAACAGGATCTTTAACTTTTACCCATATGACAAAAGTTGAATAGTACCTCATAAAATTATGCAACATGGAAAACCTTGTTTCAGTTGTTACTTTATTGCAAGATGGCAGAATTCATTACAGATTTAAACTATAACTTACAATCTTTACTAAGGCAGCAAGTTTTAATAAAAGTAAGCTGCTTCTTCAAGTGATCCTGGAACAACTCAAAGTCCAGAGTAAGAAGGACAAGAAACATATGACTGGCCAACGGACTTAGTTCTCTCACTACATGAAACTCAAACTTTTCATTTTTAGGAAACATATACTGTAACTTCAGTAGACAGCAATACAAAAACATGCTGTTACATAGATTAGTTTTCATTTAGTCAGTCAACTGTTTCCAACTGTCTCAACTGGGATAGATACATTAACAGAGCTGGCTGTGCTTGAGCCTTCTTTGTGAGCAGCTTTACTGAGCAATGTGCTTGACAAATGCCTCCTTTTCTTGCCGTGCAGATATGCTCTGCACTTTGTGCCTCTCCCATAATATTCTGCAAAGAGATATGATAGTCCAGGCAATTTTTTTTTGAGATGGAGTCTCGCTCTGTCACCCCGGCTGGAGTGCAGTGGCGCCATCTCAGCTGACTGCAACCTCCCCCTCCTGGGTTCAAGCAATTCTCCTGCCTCAGCCTCCCAAGTAGCTGGGATTACAGGTGTACACCACCACGCCCAGCTAATTTTTGTATTTTTAATAGAGACGGGGTTTCACATGTTGGCCAGGATGGTCTCAATCTCTTGACCTCGTGATCTGCCCGCCTCAGCTTCTCAAAGTGTTGGGATTACAGATGTGAGCCACTGTGCCCAGCCTAGACAATTCTTTATAGCCTTATATACTTTATGCAGCTATTCTCAGTAAGTAGCCTCCAAGGCCATAGCTGTGTTATTCCTCTGGGCATCAAAAAAGTAAACGGCGCTTCTGAACCACTGCCTGCTATGACTTCTCCAAATCAATCTCATGCTGGATTTGTTTGAGGAAAGCCTGCTTCACCTCTTCTAATTGGGCAATTTTTTGCTTATTGAGTTTATCAGCAAATTCTCCAATAGAGGAGAACATTTTTAATTACAAAGACAAGTAACCCTACTACTGATATAGTAGAGAAGGTCTCCAGGATAGCCATACATATTCCTTTGGATAGAGAATACAAGATAAACCCATTTCTGAGCACAAACAGTCCTATTACAGAGGTTTTAGAATAAAGAAATGAGGAATTCCTCAGGGATCAGCCCAAAAAGAATTTTTCCTCCATATTCAGGAAGAGATAGGAGAGGGTCAAGACTTGGCTGCCCTGTGTGAAAGATCCTTGCTGCCTGCAATGATCTAGGAAGCCTGTGTTTTTTAGAGAGGGGGCCACTGTGGCAGCAGCAGAAAAGTAACACTCAGGACAGCATGGGCAGTGAAGGTCCAAGGCAGCAGTCTTGGCATCCCTGGGACCCTGACCAGATTCCCCAAAGCAGTCTTATTTATTTTTATTCTTATTTTTTCTTTATTTTATTTTATTTTTTGAGACAGAGTCGCGCTGTGTCCCTCAGGCTGGAGTGCAGTGGCACGATCTCAGCTCACTGCAACCTTGACCTCCTGGGTTCCGGAAGTTCTCCCACCTCAGCCTCCCGAGTCGCTGGGATTACAGGTGCCCACCACCACGCCTGACTAATTTTTGTATTTTTAGTAGAGACAGGGTTTTGCCATGTTGGCCACGCTGGTCTTGAACTCCTGACCTCAGGTGATCCACCCGCCTCAGCCTCCCAGAGTGCTGGGGTTACAGGTGTGAGCCACTGCGCCTGGCCCCAACAAAGCAGTTTTATAAGTGAAAAGTTTAACACAGCTGAAGCAGAAATGTCCACTGTGATCCATATCAGGGCATATCTATTAGAGCTTATTGAAATGAGTTAAGACTTTGGGAGACTGTAAAAAAAGAAAAAAAAAAAGTAGAGCTTGTGCAAATCCTATAAGTTTTCCTTTCACAAAATCTAAAAACCAGTGAGTGGGAGGGAGACTTTTCTCATCATAACTTTTTGAATTTTGCATATACACGTACCATCAACTAAAAATCAAGGTTATTTTGTAAATGTAAATGCTAGTATCTGTTTTCACCTGCTGTTTTTCATTCAAATATTCAGAATTTCTTCAAGGGAAACAAACTACCAAATAAGTTACTTTTTCAAAACCTTACTTCTTTTGTCCTATGATTATTTAATTTCAAATTGTTGCAATCTCCTAGCTAAATTCCATTTCAAATAACTAAATGTTTCTGCCATTTTGATCCCATTCTCTCCGCAAATCCATCCAGGATTTGTCACCGTCATTAACCTCACTTTTCCACATATATAAGTATGGACTATTAGGCAACAAAAGCAACAGACAGATCAACTTTTTAAGCAAAAGTTTTGAAAAAGCAGAAATAAGTAACGCTGGGTCCTGAAAATAGTAACTACAGTAGCATCCTTCAAAGGACAAATGTATTTGTATAATGTGAAAACAGTTCATTGATTTGAAAGCTTCCAAGTTGAAGTTCAGTCCTTGAAGCTGAAGAATAAAGTTTCCCAGTAATTATTTAATAATGAGGACATAATTCTTACATCCAAAATATAAGAACTTCAATTATAGCCAAAGACCCTTAGAAAAGTGTCTATGACCACTGAAAATCTCAACACAGTAATCTCAAGAATTCAACCTTTCATTCACTTATCAATAAAGCAGCAACCTGGTATATAGTATATAGTTCTTCTGGGTCCAATACTGACAGTGATCTATACTTTCACTAATTCAATAATGAGAAATTATTAAAGAGCATGGGTGGAACATTTTTAAAAAGAAAACCAAAAATTAAAGTGAGGTGGGAGGAGGACCACATCCTGGAGAAATATGATCTACCTGTGGACAAACACACACATGGCCCTAGAACCTCAAGAGTACTTTTCTGGACCACTTCTTCTCCCTATACTACATTGAACTGTGGAATTAAATTGTTCAAACTTAAAATAATTCAAATTTAAAGCTGTTGGAACTTTAACTTACTCTGAGCCTTGAGAGCAATGTGGCTACGCAGCCCAAGTCACATGGTGTACAGCTGTAACTTCTGCCTTTTTTCCTGTACATAATTGAAAGGTCAAGCAGCACCAGAGATAAGACCCCCCAAGGTTCTTGTCCCTTCTCAGGGAGTAAGGAATCTTCCCTGGAATGTAGCAATCATCTATAATCAATCAAATTGCTGTGGTATATGTTCTGGTCTTATATGAACAATGTAATCCTGATGGAACTTCTCTATCTCTACCTATGTAAGTGAAACCTTAACTTCACTTTGGAACACTGACCCCAATCATTTGGAGTCAGTGTTTCTGGTTGACCATCCTCAAGTTTTGCACTCAGACAAACCATACTTAAATCATATTTTCTGAATCTCATTATTTAAGGTTGACAGAACCTTTTCAGATTGGGTGAACTTTACTTTCCCAAACTTTACCCTGTCCTATCCACATTAAAATCAAAGATTTATATTTTGCACATCTGATATGACAGAAATTTCCCAAATGGAAGCTCAATAAGAGAAGTCAGAAAAGTCACACTGCAACCAAATTCCAAACCAATTTAATCCATTCAAACAGCATGCCAATTCATCTAACTATGCATGCAGATTAACCTCCTTAATTTAATTTTATATTCTATATAAAAATTATTCATCCTTCAAAACTGTTTAACAATCTAAGCTTTGACATGTAAAGAGAATTAATTAAACCATTCAAATATAAATTCAAAAATATTCCCCAAATCAAAATATAATGAAATAAATTAGCCATTCCAACACTCCTCTTCCCCCAATGAACACTAAAACAGGTTACTGATATTCTAACAGCACGGCATGGAAACTGACTCCAGGAAAATATTAATCCAGATGCACAAAATAAAAAGCAACAATGTACTTTAAAACTTTTCTAAAACTAGAATTTAAATGTATTTAAATATGAAGTGGCAGAGCAAAGAGTCAAACCCAGGCTTCTCTGACACCAGTCCCTGGCCCCCAAAAAATGCCTCCAGAGAGGGACTCGGGAAGGGTAAATGCCATCCTTAATTTACCAATACCCACCTTTATTTATATATTTACTGGGCATATCAGCATCTGTTATAAAAGGTGTGTCTTAATTTTTTATGTATATGCTTCCTCCCTTGACTTACGCCTAAGTTCTTAGAAACATGAGCTTTCTGGATATCTTTTGATTTCCTTTTTTCTTTTTCTTCTTCTAAATATCAGAAAAGCTCTAACTACTTACTCCAAAAAAGGGGAAGCGTTTCAGATTTTAGAGGAAGACTCTCTGGGTCTCGTGTGCTGCTTTCCCACCAGCAGGCAACCATGGCAGCATACCTTCACCTCTCATGGCCAGCTCAGACGGCCTTCGCTCCAGCAGGCAGAGCAGGAGCAAGGGGTCTGCAGGAGATAATTTCGTGGCTTGGCACAGCTCTGTCTTCCCATGTGTCAAGAGAAGCTGGCAATCTGGATGTTTATATGAAGTCCATATGTTTAAACCTTGCCGACAAATTCAAAACTTCTAAAAACACTGTGTGTGGACCACTCAAAATCTGTCCAAGGGTGGACTTCAGTCTGCTAGTTGCTAGTTTATAATGCCTAAGCTTCTAGTTGAGAACAATTTAGTTAAATCTTTATCTTTCCTTAAATTTATTCCTTATAGAAGCCATGAAGACACAGTCCCTGCTGTCCAGGAGACCAGTGGGGACAAGGGACACACCATTTCAGGGCAAGATAGCAAATGAAGAGAGAGAGAGAAGCCTGAAAAGGAGAACATAGCACCCACCCACCACATACCTCTCCTTACCACTGGCAGTCACAGGGCAAATTTGGGAAATGGCGATATAAAGATGACAGAGCTAACTTCACCCTTATATATTAAAGAAGAAAAAAGGGGCTCAGAACTCTACAAAAACAAACAAAAAGTTCAACAGCCCAAACTCTGTATATCCAAAGTGAGTCTTAAAATAGCCTAATGGGCCCAGTGCGGTGGCTCACGCCTGTAATCCCAGCACTTTGGGAGGCTGAGGCCACTGAATCATGAGGTCAGGAGTTCGAGACCAGCCTGGCCAACATGGCGAAACACCGTCTCTAATAAAATTACAAAAATTAGCCCAGCATGTGGCGTGCATCTATAATCCCAGCTACTCAGGAGACTGAGGCAGGAGAATTGCTTGAACCCGGGAGGTGGAGGCTGCAGTGAGCCGAGATCACGCCACTGCACTCCAGCCTAGGCGACAAAAGCAAGACTCTGTCTCAAAAAAAAAAAATAGCCTAATAGAAGCATGGCAACAGAAAAAGCTTACCTGCTTAGAGGTGTGCTGGTGTTACAAACAAAAAATAAAACAAATTTTAACTGAGCACCTTCTGTGTTCCAAGTGCTGCAGGTAGATCATCTCATGTAAACCTCCCAGCAACACTAGGAAGAGTAATTATTCCCAATTTGCAGATGTGGAAACTGAGACTGTAAAATCCTAAGGCTTCAGAAAGAGCCAATATCTGATTCCTTTCCCATTAGCCAGAAGACCTGGCCAGAGAGATTAGGGCTATCATTGCAGATACATAATGGCAAGCAGTCAAGAAAACCTCATTAGCTACAATAATTAAAAGTGTAGAACTGGCATTAAAAGAGGCAAAGAGGCCACAGTAGGCCCTGCTGATTATGAGAACTTAATTTTGTGATAAAAGTAGTTTCACAAATAAATACAAAAGAAAATATAAGGACCACTCAATAAGTAATATTGAAATAACTACCAGCAAGTTTTAGGAAAATCCATTTATACTTCCCAATTTATGCCACCTAATGAAATGCATTTCAAACAAATCGAAAAGTTATTTTTCCATCAAATTATATAACTAAGATGAAAGAAAAATGAGTATCAGTGGCCCTCAGGGAAAAGTGTTACTTTCAAAAATTAGGAGTGACAGAAGAAATTTCAATTATTAGAAAAAGGTGTGTGGTGGCACATACCTGTGGTCCCAGTTATTCAGCAGGCTGAGGCAGGAAGTTCGCTTGAGCCCAAAAGTTTTGGGCTATAGTTCACTATGCTCATCAGGTGTCCACCCTAAGTCAGGCAGCAATATAGTGACCTCGTGTGAGCAGGGGGACCACCAGGTTGCCTAAGGAGGGGTAAACTGGCCCAAGTTGGAAACAAAGCATATTAAAACTCCCTTGCTGATCAGTAGTGGAATTGTGTCTCTGAATGGCCACTGCAGTGCAGCCAGGACAACATATTGAGACCCTGTCTCTTATTTATACATTTTTAAAATAAATAAATAAATTTTTATAGCTAAATTTAAATGTTTTCTATGTTAGAAAATGAAAAGGCAAACAATGACAAAATGTAAGATATGTCTGGATATATAACAGCCATGGGGTTAATATTCTTACTATAAGAAGAACCAAGAGACTTCTTCAGTGGAGAAACAGGCAATTCACAAAAGGAAAAATAACTAGAAATAAACAAACAAAAAATATTCACTAGTCAGACAAAAATATATAAATTAAATATCAATAAAGTACCACCATTTATCAAGCAAAGTATAAAAAAAATATTAAAATAATATCCATGGCTGGTCAGGTATGGCAAAACTAATATTCTCATATGCATACATAACTGTAAGCATTTTAAAGTGGCATAAACCTTTTGGAAAATAATATGGCAATCTTCTTACAATCTTTCCTAAAAAATAATCAAAAACCTTGGGGCAGGGGGATGGAAGGGGACACCTATATGTGTAACAATGTTCATCATAACATTTATAAAACTGAAAATAATGTAAATAAACAATAGGGAAAAGATAAATTATGAGGCAGTCACTAGATTACCAGTACCTTAGAGCAGGATGTGCCTTGCTCATGATGGGAGATGAGGGGCCAAGTACACACAGTATAATCATTAAATAAATATGAGTGAATACTGAAGGAAAGCAAAAATATAAGGTCACTTAAAATAATGGTTAAAATCTAGGTAGCTGCTGGCAAAATTTTAAATGAGAGCAAGAATATAAAAGTGTATGATTACAATCGTATTTTTGAAAAACTGCTAGAAGGAAACATATGAAATACTAACAGTCATTACGCTAACGGGTTTATGAGCAGTAATTCTTTATTGTGGTTATTATCTTTTATTTATGTATTTGTTGTAGTGACAGGGTTTTGCTATGTTGCACAGGCTGGTCTTAAACTCCTGGCCTCAAGCAGGCCTCCCACTCAGCCTCCCAAAGTGCTGAGAGTATAGATGTGAACCACCATGACTGGCCTATATTATCTTTATTTAAAATGTAAACATACTTCGGAACGATTATTATTATGATTATTTAAATTTTAAGTTGATCCTTAGAAATCGGAGAAGAGAGAATAATTTAATAACCAATGGAAAATACATAAAATCTCTAAATAGCTGTGCATTATAAGTAAATCTGCCCAGCTAAAAAGAAAAGCATAGTCATGCAGAGGTCAGCAACTGACATTCATTATTTACTTATGTATTTTTATTTTATTTACTTTATTTATTTTTATTTATTTTTTTTGAGATGGAGTCTCACTCTGTCACCCAGGCTGGAGTGAAGTGATGCAATCTCGGCTCACTGCAACTTCCCTCTCCCGGGTTCAAGCGATTCTCCTGCCTCAGCCTCCCAAGTAGCTGGGATTACAGGCTCCTACCATCACCCAACTAATTTTTGTATTTTTAGTAGAGACGGGGTTTCACCATGTTGGCCAAGCTGGTCTCAAACTCCTGACCTCAGGTGATCCACTCGCCTCAGCCTCGCAAAGTGCCAGGTGGAATCACAGGTGTGAGCTACCCCACCTGGCAACATTCATAATTTAGATGAGAGTCATCATTTCTGAGTCCTAACTCAATAATAACATATGAGAGGAAGCCAAAATGCAGCACTCAAACAATAGCAAATGCTCAATTTGCTGCATTCCTTCTTTTTTCTGAACCCTCTCTCGCTCTGGGCTGTAAGGGTTTAGAATAGTTATCTCTTGACTTGAAGGCTTCCAGTCAGACTGGGTCAATTCTTTAATGTCAGTGGAAAGTTCAGAAAATCAGGCCAGGGTAGGGGTGGGGTAGGCTGGAGGCGTTTAGGTCGCCAAGTTGAATTACATTTCCATCTTCTAGAAAACCAAAACTACATAAAGGAAGAAAAAGAAGATACAAAACGTTACCAGTTCCTCTAAAGCTCTATAGTATTTCAAAGTGTTGTTCATAATCCTTTAATGGGTCATGAAATTAATTGAAAGGGTCACAACTAGGATCTTATAAGGGCTGCAACAGAACAGAAAATGGTGTGTACGTCACATTAAGAGGATGCCATTTCATAAAACCTTTGTTTCTGTCATATGTGTGTATATGTGTGAGAGAGTATGTCCGTCTTGCATAGCAAGACTAACAATATTTTTTTACTATGATTTGTGGTCAAAAAAAGTTTCCAAAGCATTACTCTAGATAACCCAGGCTCTGACTTGGGTGCTAGGGAACCACCCAGAGACAAACTGTTTGAAACTAAAGGACTCATCTAGAAGTAGGAATGTAGTGAATCCAGTTCAACTGGGTGTTAGGCACTAACACAAAACAAATACTTCTTAATATTTCATCCAGGAATGAATAACTGCTGTCATCCAAAGACTCCAGAAAGCATCCTTTTACAATTGCACCCCGAGGTGCTGACAGTTTCACACAAGCATGCTGCTTTTTCCCTAATGCGTGCTTTCCTCCACTTCAGACTTTAGGAAGATATGGTTGCTGAGACCACACTTATCTATGTGAGCACATCATAGTACCAAAATCATAGCTAGGAAATATAACTCCCTCCTTTGCCAGACGGACAAACTGAGGCTTAGAGTGATGAAATGCCCCAGGAAATGCCAAGGTCAATGCAGAGGATTGCTGAGATCAGACTCCCACTCCCAGTTCTTTTCCGAGAATCCTTAAATTAAAAGCATAGAAGAGCATAAAGCAGCACTCCCTGCCAAGAGACAAGTAGATGACCTTTCCTTTCCTTTTTTGGTCTTATTGGTTAGTTTCTTACACTTCTGAATTAATTTTTACTAAGGACTAAATAAAACATTTGGATGAAGAGGCCTCCTGTCCTTCAAACAAACAAACAAACAAACAAACAAACACGACTTGCTGAAGTTGCACAAACGGGAGTTTTTTTGTGTGTTAGGGAATTTCTACATTAATTTTAACACTCTCCTTGGGAAACCTACTCACATAAAAATAAAGGAGTGTGCTCTTTTTGAATTCTTTCTATTCTGACAGCAGTTGAGAAGAAAAGCTTGGTATGGTGGTCATTCTCTTCTCAGATAAGTATATACTATACAAAATTTAGTTCAGTGTTACAGATATCAACAAATCATCACCTGCTTAGTCTTAAATCACAATCTATTTATTGATTTCTAAATGCCACAAAGTGGTTTAATTTCCCCCAAACTGTTATTCTTAATGACATCAAGATGATTCTCCATGCTTTCTCAAAGCCAAATGCAATGAAAACAGCCAGGCAGAGAAAGATGCTGTGCAAGGAAAAAGTCACAGTTCCTTTCCTAAAGTTTTGATTTTGTTTGTTTGGAAAAGGCCACCTCTCTAAAGTTTCTTCTAGCTACTTAAATCCTACAATTTTTACCTATATTTCTTTTTTAAAGTAAGTTTAGTAGTAACACTTAAGTGTAAGACTGCTGGTCAGGATTTCATAATTTAAAAATCGCTCACTTAAAGAGTGTCTGAATTGCCACCCTAACTTTCCCACAGTGTTGCAATATCTGGGTGAATATATACTGATTGAGATCTGTGAGTCCTGGACAGACTCTGGTTTAATAACATAAAAATAGGAAATTCAGAACCGTAAGGAGCTTTGGGATCACTTGAAGCTAATCCTCCTCTAGTAAGCCTCCTCAAATAAGCTTTCCCATAGTGATCTTTCTTTAAAAAATCAGTCTGCTTCTGACCTTTAGAGACACAGAGGCAGCCTGTTTCCAGAAAGATTTGCTGGCATAAAGAGTGCTTCATATTTTGAATTCAGAGTAAAGGTCTAATTTTCCACAATCATACAGGACAAGTTCCCTCTTTGGGACCTTGAAATCAGCAATTATTACCACCAAGTGATGAGTCTCAAGTGCGTAGTTGAAAGTGTATTAATTTTATGCTATTAGAGACTTCACACACTCAAAAATTAGTTTAAATGGGTTCTAATTTTGCTGACTTCAGAGACCTCACTCCATCATTCTGAGAAGTCCTCAACTTTCAGAACTGTACTAGGCACTGTAAAACTTTGATTTGTATTTCTTTTAAAAAGTAGTGCAAATGTTATAAAATACACGGTACATAAAACTCTATCAGGAGCTCAACTGAACTGTGCCAAGGTCTAATTATCAGTCAAACTAATGGTTGACGCAGAGAACTGAGATAGTGCGATTTCATAATGAAAAGCATTAACGGTAAATGAACCAATACTATGAGAATTCATAAGATGAAATAAAATGTTAACATATTTTTTTCAGGAAATAGTCAAGTAGTCATGGCCACTTCAAATAATAGTAATTTAGAGTTGGAAAAAAAAAAAGTCCCTTGAGGTAAAAAAAAAAAAAAATCCAACCCTCTTGTCCCAGTCCATTCCCACTCCCATCCCATGTTGTATTGTTGGTTACCCTGGCCTAAAGCAAGCTGCTAAACTTCTCAGGCTCAACTTAAATACCTTTGCTGACAGAAACTCGTAACATCCTCAGGTCCATTTCAATTCAAAAAGGTGATCACCAGTCATTGCTTAATTCATTCAAGGAACATATAATGCATATCTCCTTTGTGCTAGGCATTGGGGGTCAGATATCCTTATATTGGGATATCTTACCAATTGCTTGTGTTCTACCCTCAGGACTTAGACAGAACACAGCTAACTATGTTGTATAAACTGGTCCTGAATAAAGTCAGAATATAAAAAGGCAGTTCATTCCCCATACCCCCCCCCAGTACCTTCCTTCCCTACAGTTTTCTCTCCCAAAGCTTCCTTCCCCACACCCTACCACCAAACATAGGTCTTTTTATCCAGAAAAAGAACCCTGAAATCTTTCACCCAAAGGGTTCAGTAATTTTTGCTATCATAGTCACTCCTCCTGGAGACACTAATTTCCAGATTCCTCAAAATGTGAGGACACTGAATGCTGAGTTCTGAACTCAAGCCACCTGGCTCCACTGTCTACCCTTAATCAGGACATTCTAATGCTTCTTAATGAATGGGAGTTTTCTTTCCTCCTCTATCTAAAATGCCGTTTCCTATACAAGAAAGGCTTTTTCACAAGAACTCCTACTCACCCCACAAGACCCATCTGGAGAAGAGATTGTTGGTCTTCTCTAACCACCACAAGCAAGAGATGTGTTGGCAACCGCAGAGGACAATGTTTGTACCTATTGTTGACTCCTAGGGAGGGAATGATTTCCTATAATTGCCTAATAGAAACTATCTAGTTACTGAAAGTCTCTGTATGAATGCTAAGATTATTGACTTGTGTTAAGATATGCACATAAAGAACTGATGAAGATATAAAGGTCTGCATGGGACTGGGTCTCACCTGGCTTTCATCACTTGAAGCAGCCACTAAACAAAGGAGCCCCTGCCAAGCTGTAGACTAAACATAAGTCTTGACCAAAACAGAGAGGAGATGTCTGAAAGGAAGTTAGGGAATGCTAAAATGGCATTCACTCAGAAAAGACAGTCCAAAGGGAAGCTGGGAAATGAGGAATCCAAAGTATCAAAGTTTGGTATGGCCTTTCAGTATATAACCTAACTACAACCAAAGCAAAGATAGATTCAGACAAGGCTGGGGAGTTCCTGAAACAGGCTCTGTATTATGGTAGCACCAGAAATCTTTACTTGTAAATCAGACTGTTTTTACATTTCTTCTATTCCTTTATATTTCCTCCACTGAGTAAAGTTCCGGGCCGTTTGAACTCTGCTAAAAGGAACCTGAAGGCAAGCATTTTTATCTGCTCTTCGGCTTGAAGATTTGATTATTATCAGCCCACTACTGAGGGCAGTTTGAGTGAAAGACTCCTCCAAAGGGAGGTAAAATTTAGGGGACAACACAGATTGTGGAATCCAGCCATTCTTCTCCATCTGCAAATTCTCTTTCCAATACTAAATCTTGGAAGTAATAGTTTTGTTTTTATTATGCAATATCCTTCTAAAATTCCTCCACTAAATTGTGAGCATGTTGAAAGGACCTTATCATTTTCATCATTACCATGTATGCATGTGACTGGAACACAAGAAGTACTCAAACCTTTGTTGACAGAATAAATGAATCAATTCATGGACTTTTGGAGTTTTGAAGCACTTTAAAGTCTACCTAGTCCAGTACTTTTCCCACAAGTGTATATTCGTCCACAAAAGGCTTTCACAGGTCATAATATAATTCATTCAACAAATATCAACTAAATGCCTACAGTAGTTAAGATGCTGTGCTTTCAGGAACAGCAAAAAAAACAAAAAAAAACAAAAAAAAAAACAACAAAAAAAAAACAGATAAGTCACTGATATAACAAATGTGTATGAGGACCTACAGCATGCCAGGTACTATGTTAGGCCCTAAGGATGACACAATGAATAAGACACACAAAGCTCCATAGGGAACTCAGAGAAGAGAAAATAAAACGCATGCGAAGTACATACTGTGTAACACTGTTTAAAATGGAAAATGTTGGCCAGGCATGGTGGCTCATGCCTGTAATTCCAGCACTTTGGGTGGCCGAGGTGGGTGTCAGGAGTTTGAGACCAGCCTGGCCCATACAGTGAAACCCCATCTCTACCAAAAACACAAAAACTTAGCCGGACATGGTAGCACGCACCTGTAGTCCCAGCTACTGGGGAGGCTGAGGCAGGAGAACTGCTTGAACCTGGCAGGCAGAGGTTGCAGTGAGCAGAAATCGCGCTCCTGCACTCCAGTCTGAGCAACAGAGCAAGACTCCATCTCAAAAAAAAAAATGGAAAATGTTAAGTGTTTTCAAAGGCACACATAAAGGCAATGAAGGAGTCAAAGGTCAAAAAGAGAAACCAGGGTTTCATAAGAATTTATGAAACACTGCCATTCAGGTATGGGACATTACTTATGGCTTTAACCTTAGAGTTCAGGAATGAAGATTACTAGTTTCTAGCCAAAGCAGTGAATTGTAATGGCTTTGTAGGTTGTGATGAAAATCAATATTCCATTTTCATATATTTAGCATATCAAGTGACATTAACACTGAATTTTGGAAAGCAAGAATACAGATTATTTTAATAGAAGCCATAACCCAAACTGAGCTCTAAATAAAAAGTTATTTTCATGTTTGAGTATATGGCCCCAAGAAGCACAGAGTTGTCAATCTGAATTTTAAAAGTATATTAATAATAATCCTGGACTTATGGGTGAGTCTTATTTAACAGTAACTCCATGACAAAATAATTTCTATTATTTACATTGTAAACTAGAAAAGTGAAAATTAGGCTAAGACACGGCTAAACATTGTATTTCTTTCATCCTATGATCAAATGAAATTGATTCTTCAGTTTTATTCATATATGCTACTTCAGCATCTCCAAACACTTGAAAATACACCCCAGTAAAGCTTGTTTCCTTCAAGGTAAATGTGGTAAAATGGGAATCAGAAGTTTCAATGCTATAATAACACCGTAATATTAAAGGAGCTTAGGCTGGTCTGAAGGTAATTTTATTTTCTCTATTGTTCACAGTCAGTTACAGATTGAACTCCTGTTCCACTCTTTCCCCTTTCTCACTACTCTATTTGACTAGGCTCATGCCTGTAATCCCTGTATTTGGGGAGGCTGAGGTGAGCAGATCACGAGGTCAGGAGATCCAGACCATCGTGGCTAACATGGTGAAACCCCATTGCAACTAAAAATACAAAAAATTAACGGGGTATGGTGGCACGTGCTTGTAGGCCCAGGTACTTCGGAGTCTGAGACAGGAAAATCACTTGAAGCTGGGAGGCAGAGGTTGCAGTGAGCCAAGATCACTCCACTGCACTCCAGCCTGAGCGACAGACCAAGACTCCATCTCAAAAATAAAATTAAATTAAATTAAAATTAAAGGCGCTTAGGTTTAACTACCTTTCTCCTTCTCTTGATTCCATGAACTTATGAATTTTCCACAGCAGTTCCAAATTGATCAGTTCCATCTCCAGTAGTTACAGACTGGGAAAGTAACATCTACCAATATATTCCTTCAATATATTTTATGGAATATATTCCATAAAAACAATACTGTGACAAAGAATGTCTAGGTCCAGAAGCAGCCTTTTTAATAAAATTTTGCCTCTATGGAAAAAATCAAACTTTCTCATAAGGCTTCTCCGTGAATTTCAAAAGGATCCTACATCCATATATTCCATTTTAGCTAGGAATTTCTTCTGTTCATTGCAGAATTCTTGCCACTGGTTATGTTTACAATGTTTTCCATTGGATCTGCATAGGAAATTAATCAGGCGCCATTTGTATCGAGGAGGATGTAGACAAGAACATGTCATTAATACACTCATCCTAGTTAAACGGAAGAACCTAAAACATGAACAAACCTAGCAAGCAAAATTTTTGAGGCCAAACACTATGCAAAGTGCTGAAATGACTATAAAGACAGCAATGAGCACTTTGTTGCTTAGCCTCTCAATTTTGAATGCCACCAAGGAAGGATAGTTTACCACTGCATGATTTGAGATTGTATTAAGAAAACCTACCTACCGTAAAACCCCCGTGTTACGTACCTCTACCGTGTTCTTTTTTAAGAATGCTTTTATAGATTTTAGCAAAGAAACAATTCCAGAGAAAATATCATAATACTATGTTCAAACAACATTCCTCTAGAAATTCGCTTCATCCGCCTTATTTCTGTATGTTAAAGGACATTAGGTTAAAGAAAAAATGCAAAAACAGGGAGAATATTTGAAGGCAGAACAACTAGTTCCACTTCTGCAAACGAAGCAAAATTCAGCAAAAAGAAAGGAAACAGGCAAAGGGAAGAAACTCAAGAGCTATTTGCAGCAGTGATCCGTTGCAAGTTCTATGCGCTTCTCCTTGAGCTCCAAGAGATGAGGAGGGAAAAGGAGAAGGCACCACGCAGAAACCTAAACTTACTCTTGGTGAAACTTATAATACTCATTGAATTCAGTCTAAGATGTCTGGGCTATCTGATTTCGGTGGGAATGTCTGGGAGAAGGGAGTGGCATTTGGTTTCTCCGTTTGAAACCCTGGGAGCTGTACCAGAGAGTACCCCAAACCCCTTGGTAATCTTGCAGAGGCGGCTCAGAGCATCGTTCCCTAAGCAACACCTGCAGGGCCGGGCGGCTCCTCCCTCTTTCCCTCCAGTCCTCAGGGATGGATCAAAGTCCCTCGGGCGCACCGCTAGCCAGAGGGCAACCCGGCTCCCGCAGGCGCCACTCAGCAAGGCGTGAAGCCGGAGCGCACGCCGCCGTCCCGGCTCCGCTTCCCGGAGCCACATAGCAGAGGCGGCGCGCAGCTGGACACCGGCACCACCAGGATGCGCATTACAATAAAACTTGGGGGAACAAGTCTACACTCGCGCGGACGTGGAGGCACAGCCCCTGACGCGGGCTCAGGCGCCCTCGGCCCGTCCCGCCCCTCCTCGCGGCCGAGGGGCAGCAGTCCGTACCTGTCCTCCGAGACGCTGATGATACCCTCCTCCTTGGGCACGATCACGGCCATATTCACTACCTCCTGGGACCCCTCGACCCGCTGCAGCAGGATCGGCTTGCGGGTCAGAGGCTTGGGCTGGATCTCCGCCGCCATCGGAGGAGGGGGCGCGCCTGGGGCTCCGCCGCCAACCGCGCCGCGGGGCCGGGCTGAGGATACTGCTAGGGCACGGACACAGGTTGAGACAGAGACTCTGGCTGGCCGGAGCGGAACGCCGGAAACCAGCGAGCATAGCCTGGCCGCCTCTCTCGGGAACGGCTCCGCGCTCCCTGCTTCAGGCACCAAAACCGCCACGACCGGGGTTGCAAGCCGGTGCCACTACCAGAGGAGGGGGGCGGAGAGCAGGGAGGCGGAGCCTGTGTGGGCGGGGCCTGCCGCAGGGGGTGGCCGCTGGTGGGCGCACGGGCGGCTCCACTTCCGGGACGGTAGCGAAGGAGGAGGGGAAACCTGGAACAGAAGGCGGGGCTCTGGTGTCCCAACGCGCGTGCGTCAGTCCCTCAAGCCCATTTCCCCCGCTCCCCTCCGCGACTCCCTGGGCCCTGCAGCACCACTAGGACGCATGCGCTTTTCTTTCCCCGCGGTCGTCTCTCCGCCTTTCACACCCAACGTTTAGTCCCCTCCCTCTTTAACCTCCCGTGAACGCGCTTGCCAGAGGCCACGCCCCTTCGAAATTCCTTGAAAAGGAGACGGCGGTGGGGCGGGGAAAAGAGAGCCTCAGCAAGACCGGAAAGAGAAGAGGCGTGCAGGAAGGAAAGAAGCCCAACTAGTTGGGACGTCACTGGGCATGCGCGCCGGCTACATGGCCTAGCGGTCTTAACAATGAAGCTCGGCGGGAGGCCGCTTACTGCTCCCAACATGCACAAGGCCCAGGCTGCCGGATGGCACCCAGTGGCCTCCTGGGAGTCGTAGTTTCTTGGAGCCTCCGCCCCCTTGTCCTGGAATGACCTATCGCCTACTTCTCAGCTCTGTGGGCCTGGGGAGCTCAGGAGGGCAAAGTTTGAGGAGGGAGGAAGGGCAAGAGATTGGCCTGGAAATAAGGACAGGTGCGGAGAGTCTTGTTTAGGAGCTTGAGTTTTAACCTTATGTGATGGAGAACTGTTGTGTCGTCAGAGCACGTCTCTGCCGTGACCAGCACTCCAGCTACTAGAGGTTCCCAGGAGAGACTAGGCAATTCTCCCAACTTCTCACCACTTGCACATGCTGTTTCCTCTGTCTGGATTTACTAGTTCCAAACTCCAGATGAGCTCTTTCTGCTCCAGAAAACTTTCCCTGATTTAACAGCTGAGAGTCTCCAGTTCTCACTGCATTTCACAGCACTTCCATTGTGGCAGCTGCCACATTGATAGTAATCAATTGTTTGGGTACTCATCCCACCTGAGGATGATGTAGCAGGTGCCCAGGTGCATCCCTTGCAACCAAGAACAAGGTTTATCAGGCCACTGTCCACACTCAGGACCTGTAATGTCTTCACCTTCACTTCTCTCTTACGCTTATGCCTTTTACTGCCCTAACAAGCCTGCCCCTACTTTAGCACCTGCTCATCCTTCAAGACTCTGTCTAGCCTCTACCTCCTCTAGACAGCTTTTCCCGCCCAACCCTCTCCACTGCAGGTCCGGTTGGGTATTTCTCTTGTGTTACCTCAGCTTCCTGAGTCCCCTGTTAGAACTCTTGCCATTATCACTGCCCTATCATGACCCGTTCTATTTGTCTCTAGTGATCTGTGAAATTCTTGAGAATTGAGAGGTTTGCATTCAAATCTGTGTTCTCATTGCCTATCACTAGTAGTTATTAAATATTTATTGAATGAATGACAGGATAGAGATTCTGCCTTTGGAATTGAGCGTCAGACTCAGGGTTGCAGTGATGCTATTCAGGTTCTAATTACCATAAAGCCTGGGGTGGAGGCAGCCAGTGCTACGTCCTTTGTAACTTTAAGGGGCTGAAGGAAGGTGTCTGGGTCGTAACTGTAATTGCCACCAGAACCACCTGATGTAGGTGTTATGCCCTATTTAAATAGATGTGGAACCTGAGACTCAGAGAAGTGAAATGCCTGCCTTAGGTCCTACAGCTGGAAAATACTTCAATTCTATTTCGAGGTTCTTACAGAATTTCTGCAAAATGGGAGGTGGTAAAGGGTTGCCCTGTGTGCTTTGACACAGATTATTTGCACTTGTTCTCTTATGTCTCTAGTGATCTATAAGATCCTTGACTGCCAAACACCTACCTTAGAAATGTGTTTCCACAAGGCCTGTCCCTTTCTCTCCCCAGCTCTGGCATTACTTCTGTCACTTCCAGAGCCCTGCAAC
The DNA here is from genome assembly GCA_963573385.1 of Cacajao melanocephalus. NCBI lineage: Eukaryota > Metazoa > Chordata > Mammalia > Primates > Pitheciidae > Cacajao > Cacajao melanocephalus. The sequence continues at coordinate 12,733 of CAUYLG010046674.1, read as the reverse complement.
TCAATCACACCACATAGACCATGACTACTCTTCAGCTAACTTAATTCTGGGAGTGCTCAGAATTGTCACATAATGACTATTGACGAAAAGAGTTAAACTTCGTGAAATATTTTAAGAGATTTATTCTGAGCCAAATATGAGTGACTGTGGCCCATGACACAGCCCTTGGGAGGTCCTGAGAACATGTGCCCAAGGTGGTCAGGGTACAGCTTGGTTTTATATATTTTAAGAAGGCATGTGACATCAATCAAATACATTTAAGAAATACATTGGTTTGATTCAGAAATGCAGGACAGCTTAAAGCGGGGGCTTCCAGGCTATAGGTAAATTTTAACATTTTTTAGTTGACACTTGGCTGAGTTTATCTGAAGACCTGGGGTCAATGGAAAGGAATGTTCAGGTTAAGGTAAAGGATTGTGGAGGCCAAGTTTTATTGTGCAGAGGAATCTTTTAGATAGCAGACTTTAGAGAGACAGAAGGTTGTAAAATGTTCCTTGCCAGACCTAAAAGGATGACTGGCTCTTAGTTGATTATCTCCTGGGTGTGGGAAGAAAGGAAGGAAAACAAAGGGGAAAGGGGATATAGAATGTGGATTTTTCCCACAAGAACCTTTGCACGGCAATCTTAAGGTATGGCAAGGAAATATAATTTGGGGTAAAACATTTTGATTTTCTTACTTGTTATGCCAGAGTGAGATTGGAAAGTAAATCATCATATACAGGGTGAAAACCCATCTGACCCCATCTAATGAGAATTTATGGTTTTGTAGGGGATGACTCCTCTGACCCCTTAGATAGGATTTTGGGCTAGATAAAAAATCGGAGCTTAGTCTTCACGACCAACTCCACATGCCAGGCCTTGTGGTAGGCACCTAACATTCATTCAGTCACTACAGTAACTCTGTCCATTGTGTCTGGAGCAAGCTAAAAAGGCTGGATTGCTCGGGAAATGGAAAGAAGCCAGCACTAGGGGCTTGGGTTCAAGTCTGTAGGGAAAATGTTTTAAATGTTCCCAAATAGTATCTTTTTAAAATTTTTTTATTTTTTAGATGGAGTCTCACTCTGTCGCCCAGGCTGGAGTGCAGTGGTGCAATCTCAGCTCACTGCAGCCTCCGCCTCTCAGGTTCAAGTGATTCTCCTGCCTCAGCCTCCTGAGTAGCTAGGACTACAGGCGCCAGGCTACCATGCTTGACTAATTGTGTTTTGTTTTTGTTTTTTTGAGATGGAGTCTCACTCTGTCACCAGGCTGGAGTGTAGTGGCACAGTCTTGGCTCACTGCAAGCTCCGCCTCCTGGATTCAGCGATTCCACTGCCTCAGCCTCCCCAGTAGCTGGGACTACAGGCGTGTGCCACCATGCCCAGCTAAGTTTTTGTATTTTTAGTAGAGACGGGATTTCACCATATTAGCTAGGATGGTCTCGATCTCCTGACTTCATGATCCACCTGCCTTGGCTTCCCAAAGTGCTGGGATTACAGGCATGAGCCACCGCAGCAGCCTCAGTATCTTTAAGTCTACCGCATCTGTCACCCAGTTGTTCAAAAGTAAGTTCCTAGGAGTCATCCTTGATTCTCTTTTTCTCATGACTCATATCCAAACCATTAACAAGTCCTGTCAGCTCCACCTGCAAAGTGTATCTTGACTTGTCCCCCTTTATGCTGTCTCTACAGTTGCCATAATCTCTGGCCCCTAGCACAGTAGCCTAACTGGTTTCTCTGCTTCTTCTGTTGAACCCTTCTCATCAACCCCATGCAATCCATTTTTATCACAGTAGCCAGAGTAATTTTGGTTTTAAAATATAAACCTTATTACATCCCTCCACTGCTTTCAATTCATCAGTGCTTATCATTATACTTGGGATAAAATGCCTTGCCAACCTCACCTCTCATCCTGCTCAGTAATGGCTTAGAAAGTCCACAGAAACACGAACTTTATTCCTGCTGGTAGTCTTTGCACCAGCTATGTGCACCTCCTGGTTATTTTTTTCTCATCCTTCAGACTTCAGCTCCAATATTAGCTCCTAAAAAAGTCTTACCTAGCCAGGTACATTGGTTCATGCCTTTGATCTCTTTGGGAGGCTGAGGCGGCCAGATCATTTGAGGTCAGGAGTTTGAGACCAGCCTGGCCAACATGACGAAACCATGTCTCTACTAAATATACAAAATTAAGTTGGGCATGGTGGCATATGCCAGTAGTCCCAGCTGATTGAGAGGGGAGGCACAAGAATCGCTTGAACCCAGCAGGTGGAGGTTGCAGTGACCCGATTGCACCACTGCACTCCAGCCTGGGTGACAGAGTGAGTGAGACACCAGCTCAAAAAAAAAAAAATCTTACCTACCACCTCTGAAGTACCCCATCTCTTCATAACACTCGCTGTCATATCACTCTGTTTTATATGCTTCACATTTCTTACCTCTGCCCAAAATCATCTTGTTTGTTTTATATGTATTCGTTAGTCTCCCTTCTCTAGAAGAGAAGCACTGGGAGAGAAAGGATCTTGGTCTGTGCACCATTGCACTCCTAGCCCCTAGAGTAACACCTGGCATGTGAGGAGGCATGTTTTAAATATTCGTTGAATGAATGACTAGCCAGAGGCAGGTCCAGATTTGTTCAACTCTATTCCATTAAGGCATAATGGAAACACTGGAATCTGGAATTTGCCCTACTTTGTGGGGTGGGGCTGACTTTGGGAAAAAATACACAACTGCAGATATGTCCAACAGGCATAGGAAAATATCAGTATGGTAAAGGCAACAGGTTAGTAGTTTGTATCCAAGAGAAGGCCTAGCATGAAATAAAGAGGTGTTCTAATAGACAGGTAGTAGAAACTTTGAAAAATTAGAGCTTATGGCCTTCCTGATAGAGGAAGACTACCCTAGTAGTTCTTAACTTTTCAGGTCACAGACCTCATTAAAAATCAGATCAACATGATACATCTGCTGGAGGAGGAGGCATGTACCCATGTAAAACTAAATTTTACATGCAGTTTCAGAAGGCACACGACTATCAGAAATCCAGATTAAGAATTCCTGCCTGGTCTGGAAATATGTAAGACTACTTAGCCTTGTTCCCCGTCACACAAGAAAGGGCATTCTGATAGGGGATCAACATAGAAAGGAGTAGACTTCTAGAAAAATGATTTTCAAATTTCTTTGTTTATATACCACTTTAAATAATTTTGAAAAACTGCTAACCCCTGGCAGAAATTCAGTACAATTTTAAATGTTTGAGTCTGAATTCTAGCACCTTGTAAATATTAACATTTATTATAAAGATTTTTACATTTGAGAATCTTTTTTTTTTTTTTTGAGATGGAGTCTCGCTCTTGTTACCCAGGCTGGAGTGCAATGGCGTAATCTCGGCTCATCGCAACCTCCGCCTTCCAGGTTCAAGTGATTCTCCTGCCTCAGCCTCCTGAGTAGCTGGGATTACAGGCACCTGCCACCACACCCGGCTAATTTTTTGTATTTTTAGTAGAGACGGGGTTTCACTATATTGGTTAAGCTAGTCTCGAACTCCTGACCTCAGACATTCCATCCGCCTTGGCCTCCCAAAGTGCTGGGATTACAGGCGTGAGCCACCGTGCCTGGCCCGAGAATCTCTTATTGATTCCCCTTGTAATACTGTCTGAAACAAAAAATATATATGTGTGTATATGTATATATAAATTAAAATTCCATAATTTCCTTAATATACTAAGGCCATAAGCTCTAATTTTTCAAAGTTTCTTCTAGATTAACTGGTCATTACAATGGTAAGTTCACAATAGTTAAAACAACAAAATATATTACCGTTTTATATAAAACTATTCAAGAAAAAAGTAAATTTTTAATAAAAATTTTTATTGGAGATCAACAAAACTGGGTTTTTATATTTCCTTGTATTCAAAAATAAATAATAACTAATTTTTAGAATTAAGCAGGATTCAGGATCAATTCTATTCCTACATTTTGTTTTGTAAATGTAAGGACTGAGCAACCTCATTTATGTAAATGGAGGGAATGGAAAGAGTTTAGAGTTTGGTGTAGCAATGCCACTCAGTTCTTTTTTTTTTTTTAAAGAAGGAGTTTTGCTCTTGTTGCCCAGGTTAGAGTACAATGTCCTGATCTTGGCTCACTGCAACCTCCACCTCCCAGGTTCAAGTGATTTTCCTGCCTCAGCCTACAAAGTAGCTGGGATTACAGGCATGTGCTACCATACTCAGCTAATTTTGTATTTTTAGTAGAGACAGGGTTTCACCATGTTGGCCAGGATGGTCTCGAACTCCTGACCTCAGGTGATCCACAGGCCTCGGCCTCCCAAAGTGCTAGGATTACAGGTGTGAGCCACCATGCCTGGCTACCACTCAGTTCTTTGAACTCTTTTTGAGTTAAATGTGAAAAATCACACAGTTGGGAGATAATTTTTGCAAATCATGTATCTGATGAGGTTCTTATATCTAGAATATATAAAGAACTTTTACAACTCAATAATAAAAAGACAACCCCATTTTTTAAATGGGCAAAGGATCTGAATAGGCATGTCTCCAGAGGATATATACAAATGGCCAATAAGCACATGAAAAGGTGCTCCGTATCATTAGCCATCAAGGAAATGCAAGTCAAAACCAATGAGATAGCACTTTACAACTGCTAGAATGGCTATAAAAAAAAAGATAAATAACAACAAATATTAGCAAAGATATGGTGTAATTTCTTTCATTCACTGCTGGCAGGAATATAAAATGGTGCAACCTCTTTGGAAAACAGTCTGGCAAGTCTTCAAAATGTTAAACATAGTGTTACCATATAACCAAGCAATTCCACTTCTAGCTATATAGACAAGAGAAGTAAAAACTGAGGTTCATATAAAAACTTGAACATAAATGTCTATAGCAGCATTATTCATAATAGCCAAGAAGTGGAAATAACCCAAATGTCCATCAACTGATACATGGATACAATGTGATATATCTATACAGTGTGATATTATTCAGCAATTAAAAATAAAGATGTATCTTTTTCTTTTTTGAGGTAGGTTCTCACTCTGTCACCCAGACTGGAATGCAGTGGCACAACCACAGCTTATTGTAGCTTCAAACTCCTTGGTTAAAGCAATCTTCCCACCTCAGCCTCCCAAGTAGCTAGGCCTACTGGCACACACCACCATGCCCCACTAACTTTTAAACAATTTTTTGTAGAGACAGGGTCTCATTACCAGGTTAGTCTTGAACTCCTGAGCTCAAGTGATACTCCATTCTTTGCCTCCCAAAGGGCTGGGACTGCAGGTGTGAGCCACCACGTCTGCTACATCACATTCTTATATATTTTCCTCCACATTTTAGAACTGCAGATTTTTATGGAAAAAGTCCACTGTGTAGCCTACTTATCAAAATGCTATTGTCAAATCAATTAGGTAGATCAGACTTATTTTCTGTTTTAAAAATTCCAACTTCATTTTTTCCATCCAAAAAATATTAATATGCATTTTGAAGAATACAGCAAAAATATAATGGAATGAATCTTTTAAGATGGACTATTAAATGTAGTCAAGATTTTAATAATATATATACAATAATTATCAATTGTTAATAATTTATGAAAATAGTAAACCAATATGCTTTTATTATTACTTAATATAATGTAATGTGTGGCTTAAGTTATAAATTTTTGTGAAACAAGAAAAATAAAAGATGTGATATGATATTCTTTTGGTAATTGTGTGTATGTGTGTTGAACTTTTAGGAATATTTAAAGTATCAAATATGAAAATCATAAATGATTCCATTAATTTGGTTAAAAATCATAATCAAAAATTTCTTATATATTTAACGAAAGAGAAAGATGTATATGCTAAAAGTGATTGACGCTTGAACCTGGGAGGCGGAGGTTGCAGTGAGCCGAGTTTGTGCCATTGCACTCCAGCCTGGGCAACAGAAGCGAAATTCCATCTCAAAAAAAAAAAAAATTGATTGGTCTGGGACTAGTATATAATTTAATTTTTTGTTAATAGGAAATAGAAACTATTAATCATTTTATAGAATAAAATAAGTTGGTGATTGATCATAAATAAGTATTTCATATGATTTGGTAAATAGGTTGTACCTTATTGAATAAATAACTGAATCTAAAAGAATAAGTTTAACAGTAAGCTCTGTTTACAATATATTTTGAAAACTTGGTAGTACTAAAATATCTTCCTATTGCACAGAAAAGAATCAGCATCACTAATTTTGTCTAATTTGGCTTTTGTGAAGTTTTTTTTAGTTAATGACTCATGCTAGGGATGAGTAGTATTGAGAATATCTGAAAAGAGCTGCTTAGTTTAAAATACTTGAGAAAAGGTCTTTGGGTCATTCAGTCTTCCTACTACAGGTAACTTAGCTTCACCCTCACAGTACTCTTCTTCCAGAACAATGACTTTCTTTTAACAGCAGACAGAAGAGAAAGTCATTAAACAAAAAACGTCTTTACTCCCACCACTCTATTTACCCTATACTTATATTCAGAACCCCCAAAGACAAGTCAGACTATTCTTGTTTTTTCTCCCCTAACAGAAATATTTATAAAGGCAAGGAACACCAGAAAGATCTATAGGTTCAGTTTATAGATTGTCACAGTGTCCTGCAAATCAATATTCTGGTATTTGTTGTTGTTGCTGCGCAAGAGGTTTTCTTTCTCTTACCCAGGGCAATGCATCACAGCACATTCTGGGATGGGTAAAGGCTATGAAATGGGAAAATGTCTGATGTGAATGTTAGCACATCCTCAGGCAACCTTGTTTTAGGAAAAAGTACCTATAAAAATTAAAGATCTGACCGGGCGTAGTGACTCACACCTGTAATCCCAGCACTTTGGGAGGCCAAGGCAGGTGGATCACCTGAGGTCAGGAGTTCGAGAACAGCCTGGCCAACACGGAGAAACCCTGTCTCTACTAAAAATGTAAAAATTAGCCAGATGTGGTAGTGGGCACCTGTAATCCCAACTACTCAGGAGGCTGAGGCAGGAGAATCACTTGAACCTAGGGGGCAGAGGTTTCAGTGAGCTGAGGTTTCACCACGCCAGCCTGGGTAACAGAGAGAAACTCTGTCTAAAAAAATAAAAATAAAAATAAAAATAAAGATCTGGAAACAGGTTTATTTTTATTTATGTTTCTGCACAGAGGCCATGCTAATTTTTGATCATTCCAATTTTAGTATATGTGCTGCCTAAGTGAGCACTGGAAATGGATATTCTTAAAACGAGGCTTGTTCATGTACCACTTGACAAGTTTTCACAGACCAGAGTCACATTACACGGGTCGCAGTTTAGAGAACTCTAGTCTAGGAAACAGAAAGTGGGGCTGCAGCTCTAGTGGTGGTTGGAGCTTTTTGGTAGGGGTAGGATTAAAGGGATTATTCTCAACAACTGGACTAAGGTAACTTCTTTTGGATCGACTCCTCACCCTTGGAAGGCCAATTAGGAAACAGTGTGAGACTGGAGAAAAGGAGTCCCATAGCAGAGTCTAAGCCCTTGTAGTAAGGAACATGCGTTTTTCTGGCACATCCTTGGCAACCCAAACTGGCATTAGAAGGCTGGGCTGGGATCTGGGGCTCCTGGCTTTATCAGATGAAACCCACATATAGCAAGAGGAATCTAGGAGCAGACAGTGTTCTGAGACCCGGTCAGGCAGTCAGTCAGCAGACAAGAAGTTGTGCACCAACCTCCAGGCTAGGGTTCAAAGGCAAGAATCAAATCGGTGGTGATAGCTTAGGAAATCAAGGCAGGGCTCTGGGGCTCAAGGATCTGGTGTTCTGAGCAGGAAGGCTAGGCATGATCTTAGGTGTCAGAACTAGGAACAAAGTAGGAGTAGAACCACTAAAAAGGGTGTCCTGTAGCAAATCACCTAATCAATTGGAGCCCCTGTCCTTTCTTCATCTGTAGCCTGTAGGTAATCACAGCACCAATCTTACACAGTTGTTGTGAAGTATAAATAATATCTTTCACTGGAAGGAATAAACCCAGTGTTGGCAAGTAGTTACTCTAAGGGAAGAGGAGAAACATGAGAGAGTTGGAAAGGAACCATAGGGAGGACAGACAGAAGAAAGGAAGTAGAGATGATGTCACAAAACAAGGAAGAAATCTAACAATCAGAACTGAGTCACAGGTCAAGGCCAGTCCATCTTGCTGTAGAAGGCCCAGTCTTCCAAAGATGAAAATTCTCATACTAGAGAGTTACAGATAACTTCCACCTTCCTGGGTAAGTCAGGTGTTTAGAATGAACTAAAGTGAATATTCTTGCTGACTTAATTATGCATTGGTTTTTCTCAGATGTGCTCACAAAATCCCTACGGTATAAAACTAATGGTCGCTTGGCATTTAACTATCATGATGAATAATGCTTCTCTAGAAGAATGTCTTTTAGTTACAACCAGGAAGATGAGATAAACATCTTGCAGTTTGTCTTCCTCTTCCTTTCCTCGGTCTCTGGCAGCAGGCATGTGGCTCCTTCAGCAACAAGGTTTTGTGGTTCTGGTGCCTGGCTGCACACCAGAATGCCTAGGAACTTTTTGATAATACAGACTCCTGGACCCTCTCTCAAATGACTGAATTTGGTCTTCCAGGAGCTTGGCCTGAGAACCTGAATTTTTATAAAGTATTTCCAGGTTATTCTTATGCAAATAGCTTCCTCTGCATGCTTCGTCTAATCTGGAAATGTGGACCTGGGAATCCAATGGAAATGTGCAGGAGGAGTGACCAGCAATATAGCGGGAAAGGCTTCCAACCACCAGATACAGCTCTTATTTTCTTTTCTCGCCCAGTATGAGGGACTGGCCAGCTTGCTGGCTTTTCCACTATTGGCAGGAAGTGTCTCTTTCCCATAGCCCATTGAATAACAACACAGCCTACTGCTTTTCCCCTACTCACCTGGGCTGGAAGCCACCCAGTTTTAGCAAGGCTTCCCCCTACACCTTCTCCACCTTTCCAGTCCTCCCCATTCCTCTTTAACCTAGGCAAGTGTGTGCTAACAATAGGTTTTTATATACATAAAGGGCAAAATTAAGGCTTATCTATCCTTTTTTCCTTTTTTTTTTTTTTTTGAGACGGAGTTTCACTCTTGTTACCTAGGCTGGAGTGCAATGGTGCGATCTTGGCTCACCACAACCTCCACCTCCTGAGTTCAAGCAGTTCTCCTGCCTCGGCCTCCTGAGTAGCTGGGACTACAGGCGTGCGCCACCATGCTTAGCTAATTTTTGTATTTTTAGTAGAAATGGGGTTTCACCATGTTGACCAGGATGGTCTCGATCCCTTGACCTCGTGATCCACCCACCTCGGACTCCCATAGTGCTGGGATGATAGGTGTGAGCCACCACACCTGGCCCTATCTATCCTTTTTAAAACAGGCTTTAAGAGCAGATTTAGGTTCACAGCCCTACTGAGCAGAAATTGCAGATTTCCTGTGTGCCACCTCCTGCCCACTCCCTAAGCACACTATCAACACCCCCCACCACAGTGGTACATTTGTTGCAATAAATGAACCTGCATTGACACATCATCATCATCCAAAGTTCATAGTTCACATTAAGATCCACTCTTGGTGTTGTACATTTTATGGGTTTAGACAAGTGTATAATGACATGTATTCACCATTATAGTAACATAGAGTAGTTTCACTGTCCTGAAAATCCTGTGTGTTCCACTTATTCACCCCTTTCTCCCCACAACCTCTGGCAATCACTGATTTTTTTTTTCTTTTATCTTTTTCTGTTTTTATTTTTATTATTTTTAATAGAAATGGAGTCTTGCTATATTGCCCAGGTTGGTCTCGAATTTTTGGGCTCAAGTCATCCTCCTGTCTTGGCCTCCCAAAAGTGTTGGGATTACAGCCATGAGCCACTATGCCCAGCCAGATTTTTTTTTAATTGTCTCCATAGTTTTGCCTTTTCCAGAATTTCATACACTTGAAATCACACCAGATAGAGCCTTTTCAGATTTGCTTCTTTCACTTAGTAATATGCATTTAAGGTTCTTCCCTGTTTTTTCATGGTTTGATGACTGATTTCTTTTTAGCACTGAGTAATATTCCATCACCTGGATGTGCCATAGTTTTTTTTAGCCATTCACCTATTGAAGGACATCTTGGTTGCTTCGAAGTTTTGGCATCTATGAATCAAGCTGCTCTAAACATCTATATACAGGTCTTTGTGTGGTGGACATATATTTTCTATTCACTTGGGTAAATACCAAGGAGTGTGATTGCCAGATCATAGGTAAGAGTATGTTTAGTTTTATAAGAAACTGCCAAACTGCCTTGAAAGTGGCTGTACCGTTGCGCATTCCCCCCAGCAGTGAATGAGAGGTTATTTAAATTTCAGAGGAAAATCAGCTCTTCTGGAATTTTCTGCAGTGGAATGAGGAGAGTGAGGTAGGATGAAGTGAGAGTGGGAACCAACCTAGGGAAGTGGCGATAGCGTGAAGTAGTGACAAAAAAGACAGAAGGAAGAGAGCTTATGTTCCTGTTCCTTTTATGCTTTCTCTTTTCTAATAACTTCCAAGCCATCACAGATCCACCATACACTAGCCCTGAACGGGGCTAAAGCCAGAGACGAGGACGGTGGCTGCTGAGGTCTGTTCCTTAGGAGACCCAGAGCAGGGAAATCCCAAGTGCATCTGGTCAAGAGGAATTGGGTCTGCTATTCTTAGAACAAGGTTTCCCTCAAAAAATATTAACTGAAACCATGAATGAAAACCTCAACTCTTCCTCAGTTTGCCATTTGAGGGTCTGAAATCATTCATTCTTCCAGAAAATATTTGTTTAGAGCCTGCTATGTGCCAGGGAGTGAGCTGGGTGCTGGATATAATTAACTCTCTTGTACTGTCAAGGGCAGAGCTCAACGTGACTCGCACATTAAGTTTATCATTAGAGGGCCACTGGCTCTAGGGCACAATGAGCAAGCAGAGAAGAGGAGTTAGCATGGTAAGCTTTAAAAGTAAAGGCCGTGTTTATGTCAAAGTTCCAGTGCATAACTGTGTGGTCAGATCTGCTGTGAGTCTTCTGCATCAAATAATGCTCAATAGAATGTGTAAAGGAATTAAATGGGACTTATGGGGAATGAATATTGCCCATATGAAATAGTGAAATTGGGGGCAGAATGAGATGTATTGCCATTTAGGCAAAATGATGTATTCACTTGTCTCAAACTCAATTTGCTTTATGAAAGAATGGACAGTTTGTATCTTTCTAGAACTTTGGGGGATAACATAGTTTTCAACTAGTGCTTGCTTTTGGTTTAATATTCCACCTAAAATTATACACATGAGGAAGAGAAATGATTCTGTTAACAAAGAATGAGATCATCTTTATCCTCAAGGACTGTGATTAAAGGTCAGTGGTTAATGACCAAAATTCTGATGTGGTCACTGGGGTCTGGCAGAATGATATCTGAAACTCCTTGGATATATCTGATGACACTTTAAAAAACTTTTTAATAAGCATCAAGGGTTAATACAGCATAAGCATTCTACAGATGAACCAGCTGTTGTTGTGTATGTCTAGGCCTCCCAGGCGTGGTGTTAGGCCAACCTCACACTCCATCTTGTAGGACCTTTTTAAGAAAAGACTTGGCTAGGCGTGGTGGCTCATGCCTGTTATCTCAACACTTTGGGAGGCCGAGGCAGGAGTTCAAGACCAGCCTGGCCAAGATGCTGAAACCCTGTCTGTACTAAAAATACAAAAATTAGTTGGGCATGGTGGTGGGTGCCTGTAATCCCAGCTATTTGGGAGGCTGAGGCAGGAGAATCGCTTGAACCCAGGAGGTGGAGGTCGCAGTAAGCCAAGATTGTAGCACTGCACTCCAGCCTGGGTGGCGAGTGAGACTCTGTTTCAAAGAAAAAGGAAAGGAAAGGAAAAAGGAAAGGAAAAAGATTCACCTTTCCTCTTCTGTTGTACTGCCCCAAGCCTCAAGCACTGTGCAAGGCATGTAAAGGGAACTCAGTAATGACATGTCTGTAGAAAGATTGATTGACTCTTAGCAGCTTTGCACAGTTTCCAGTGAAATGGAGCAGAGAAGAGTCACATACCCATATTTCTCCTATCAATAGAATTTACTTGGCAGTTAATACTGGAAGCCAAAAAGATCAGGACAAATGTTTGTTATCAAACATGCCTCCCCTTGAGTAAAATTGGTTAGGATCAGATTAATTTCCCTCAAGAGCAGCACACACCTAGGGAAAAGGGCTTTTGTGCCAAAGGACTTAATGTTATTCTTTCCCTTCAACTGCCATTCTGTCTCTAGAGAAAAAGAGCTAAAACCAACAAACAAAAAACTCTAAAACAAGGAGAAAAAAAGATGACATCCACAAAAAATAAAAAGAGCTCAGCTACAGTATAGAACAAACTGAAAGTCCTAAGCAAAAACAGAAAGAGACCAAGATATTATTGATAGCCCAATTAGTATAACCCAAACTTTGATGTCCTACATTAAATCCTGGAAAAATTCCATGGGCTTCTAAAACATACATCTTTCCTTCCAGGGTATAAAATTCTAAAGACCTTATATCCTATAACATATGTCCATGAATTAAGTATTTTTTTTTATGAGGGAAAGAAAGAAGAAGAAAGAAAAAAGGGGGAGAGGGAACAGAATTCTTGCTCTATTGCCCAGGCTGGAATACAATCTAGGAATAGGTATTAAAAACCTCTTTTATGCCGATAATTGTACTTAACAACAGAGACAGGAAGGAATAAGGGAAGAAAATAACAAACAAACTGCCAACCA
>CAUYLG010046672.1:0-82829 GCA_963573385.1 Cacajao melanocephalus | reverse complement strand
CCCCACCCTCCGCGTGCCCCCCGGCGGGGGCCCCGCCGCCGGGCCTTTTTTTTTTGTTTTTTTTTTTATTTTTTTTTTTTTTTTTTTTTTTTTTTTAAAGGCAGCGTCTCACTCTGCCACCCAGGCTGGAGTGCAGTGACGCAATCATAGCTCACTGCAGATGCAAACTCCTGAGCTCAACTTCCCACCTCAGCCTCCAGAGTATCTGAGACTACAGGTATGTGCCACCATGCCCTGCCCTACTAATATTTTTATTTTTTGTAGAGACAGGGATCTCGCTATGTTGCCCAGGCTGGTCTCAAACTCCTGGGATCAAATGATCCTCCCACCGCAGCCTCCCAAAGTGCTAGGACTACAGGTCTGGGTCAGCCTGCCTGGCATTTTTTTTTTTTTTTTTTAATTCAACAGATATTCATGGCATATCGGCAAGATTCCACGCCCATAGTTTTTGGCCAGGACTGAAAGTGTTTCTATCCCCAAACTGCAAGTCTTTGAAAGGACAATCTTTTGACACTTGGTTTAGCTGCTCAAACCACATTGGCTAATGCCTGCCTATGTCTGGTGCCAAGGTTTTTGTGCTTAATCACTTCTCTACCTCTTATGCACCCCCTCAATTGACACCCTCTACTTGTTCGGATCCAGAAGAAAATTCCATCCTGCAGGTGAGCAGGGGGTTGTCACCTCCCTTCTCATGGACACCATACTTCTGTTAATGCAGCCTACCTTTACCTTAGTGTTTTCAGCCATGCTGCAGGTATCAGTGTTGCTAATCTCCACCTGACCCTGCCTTGTCTACAGAACTGGTAATAACTGATTCTTGTTATTAGGCATCATTCCCATTCTCATTTCATTTCTCTCACCTGAAATATGTCCCTGTGGCTCAGAATGAACCCTAAATTTAGTTGGCCAGTTCCTATGGACTGAATTGTGCCCACCCAAATTCATATGTTGAAGCCCTAACCCTTTGTGTCTATACTTGACCTTAATTATTTAGATGAATTAAAAGCAATTAAGGCTGGCCGGATGTGGTGGCTCATGCCTGTAATCCCAGCACTTTGGGAAGCAGAGGCAGGCAAATCACTTGAGCTCAGGAGTTCGAGACCAGCCTGGCCAACAACCCCACCGCTACTAAAAATACAAAAATTAGCAGGGGTGGTGGTGCATGCCTGTAATCACAGCTACTCAGGAGGCCGAGGAAGGAGAATTGCTTGAACCTGGGAGGTGGAGGCTGCAGTGATCCAAGATGGCGCCACTGCACTCCAGCCTGGTGACAGAGCAAGACTCTGTCTCAAAAAGAAAAAAGAAAAAAAAAAGGTAACTAAGGCTAAATAACGCTACATGGGTGGCAGGTCCCTAATCCAATAGGACTGGTGTGCTTATGAGAGGAAGAGACACCAGGGCTATGTGTGTGCATACAGAAAAGGCCCTTGCATGTACTTGAAGGATCAAAAAAAAAATGAGAGAAAGCGCTATGATGCCACAGGGAGAACGTGGGCACTGCAAGCCAAGGAGAGAGGCCTCAGGAGAAACTAACCCTGCTAACACCTTGATTTGGGCTTCCAGCTTCCAGACTGCGACAAAACAAATCTGTGTTGTTTAAGCCACCCAGTCTGTGGTATTGTCACGGTGGCCCTAGCCGACTGCTGTGCTAATCTTCTGTATCTTTGTCTAAACCACTGGTAACAATAAACAGGACAGAGTCCTATGGCTCACCACTAGACACCACCCTCCAGGCTGATATTAATCTGAAACAGTTCAAATAATCTAATTCTAATCTAATTAATTAACAATAACAATTTGCATTAGTTCCTGTTTTTCTAACTTGTTCATGAAAATGCAGCAAAACCCATTTTCAATTTTTTTTTTTTTTTTTTTGAGGCAGGGTCTTGCTGTCATTCAGGCTGGAGTGCAGTGGCATGATCTCAGCTCACTGCAACCTCTGCCTACTGGGATCAAGTGATCCTCCCACCTCAGCCTCCCTGGTAGCTGGAAATACAGTTGCACACCATCACGCTCGGCTAATTTTTGTAATTTTTTGTAGAGATACGGTTTTACCACATTGCCCAGGCTGGTCTCAAACTCCTGAGTTCAAGTGATCCCACCTCAACCTCCAAAAGGGCTGGGACTACAAGCATGAACTACCCCACCTGGCAAGACCCATTTTCAAATGACTTCAGCAACACCACATCTCTGCCATTTCAAGGATCAATCGCATTAATATTAATAACCTTATGTAAATTTCTCTGTGATCTTACGCATCAGCTGACTCCTCTGGGCCTCAGATGCCCAGTTTGTGACACTTGGGGAGAGGGAGTCCACCATCACAACCATCAACACTACCATTTATTGACAGCTTTCTAACTATTAGGTTACTGTGCAAAGCACTGCAGACCCCTCTCTGATTTAATCTATCAACAATCCCCCTAGGTAGGAATCATTGGTCCTATTTTTCACATGTGTAAACCGTGGCTCAGAGAAGTCAAGATGCTTGCCCAAGATCACAGAGCACCAGGGCTATAACTGGAACCCAAGTGGCTGCACTGAGTACAGGATTTTCGTCTCCCCACCCCGTTACCTGTATCTGTTCTTCTTCCTTGGTGTGAGGGTTGGGGTGCTGTCCTTTGAGGGGGTGGTCTCACAGCTCCCCTTTGCCCCCAAGGCCTTCGATGCCTCCTTGCCCACGCTTCTGGTTCTGTTAGCCTTCTCCACCCAGGGAGGGTCAAAGTCTTGTGGGGTGGGCCGGGTGCCTGCTGGGCTGCCAAACAGACTCTCATCCACATATGACGGCCTGGCCTTAACCCGGTAGCCAGCCCGGCAGCGGTGCTGAAGGTGGAGGGTCTGCATCCCACTGACGGCCAGCTCCACAGGGGTCTTCATGCTGCCTTTGGTCCCTGGTGACAGCAGGTCTGCTCTGCCAGCCAGGTCCTGCTTCCGAGGCTCTCTGTGAGAGGAGATCAGAGTAGCACCCCTGAGCCACAGCAGTGCTAATGGAGGAAGACTGGTAGTCTCTGACGTTCTCATCCCAAGGGCTTAGTTCTCTCTCAGCCAGTCTCTCAAAGGGGAGTTGTCAACTTCAGGGGGCATTTTGGAAATTTCTTTGGCTTTTTTTTTTTTTTTTTTAATTTGTTTTGAGTTGGAGTCTCACTCTGTCACCCCAGACCCAGGCTGGAGTGCAGTGGTGCGATCTTGGCTCACTGCAACTGCAACCTCCACCTCCCAGTTCAAACAAATCTCTGCCTCAGCCTCCTGAGTAGCTGGGATTACAGGCGCCTGCCACCACGTCCTGCCGATTTTTTTTTTTTTTTTTTTTGTATTTTTAGTAGAGATGGGGTTTCACCATCTTGGCCAGGCTGGTCTTGAACTCCAGACCTCGTGATCCACCGCACCTGGCCCTTTGACTTTTTTTAGTTGTCATAATGATGGAGAAAAGGGTGTTATTTGCAATTATTTATAGACTGACTCTGGGGGTGAAGGAGAGATAACACCTGTGCCCATTTAGGCACCAACCAGAAAATACACTATGGTGGTAGAGGAGACAGGCACTTCCCTATATCCTGTGTGTACTTTGGGGGTGGGGGCAATAACAGCCAGCGTGGATCCCATGCCTACCTCCTGCAAAGAGCTTTACAAGCATTGTTTCATTTAATCCTCTCAACAGCACTGTGAAGTAGCTTCGATTTTGTCCATTTTACAGATCACAAAACTGAGGTGAAGTCACATGGGTAGGTCACACCTATAAAGCTAAAACGGTGGAAGTGAAATCTGAGTCCAGAGCTTGTGTACTTCGCTACACTGCTATTGGGAGATCACCGCCGCCCCCACTGCCCCATATTCTGCGACTCCCAAATCAATGACTCAGTAAAAAATGCCCGAGGTCCCTGCATTTTTGAGCTGTTCTCCTACCTGAGCATCTTGGCTCGTAGGGATCGGGGTCCTCAGGTACCTCTCTCCGCACCTTCCTCCCACCAGGTCTGGACCTCTCGGCGAGGGCACGGAGGCGTTCAGTGCATCCGGGATCCCCGTCAATCTTCAGCTAGGAATGCCTGGGGTCCCGGAATCCCGGCAGCCCAGGCCGTCCCGGGGCACCACGCGCGGACTGACTCACCTGGGGAGCCGGCCCAGGCGACGTGTGAGCGGCGCGCGCATCCAGAAACCCAGCACCCAGCAACCAGGAAGCAGCCAGCAGCACTGCGGCCGCGGCCCGGACCATTCGCGCCCAGGGATGGGGGGGAGTCCGCCTAGGGACGGGCGCCATGTTCCTGACGCCCAAGAAGTTCCTAAACACGGAGAGGGGCTTCTGGTGCCACTCACTCAAGGCCGTGTGTACTAGGCTGCCCAGGGCCTCAGGCATTAGCGAAAGCGCAGCCGGGGTGACGTGGCCATCGCGCCTCCCCGCCTTCGCAGTTGGTGCGCGCCGCAGGCCCCGCCCCCTTCCGCGTTCCCAGCGCGCGTCCCGAATGGCGGCCGGCAAACGCCCCGCGGCCGGACCTCGGTCGCCAGCTGCCATGGCCCAGTGGAGGAAGAAAGGGCTCCGGAAGCGCCGAGGCGCGGCCTCCCAGGCCCGCGGCAGCGACTCGCAGGACGGCGAATTTGAGATTCAGGCGGAAGATGACACCCGGGCCCGGAAGGTAGGCGCGTGGGGCTGGGACGCACGTTGGGGCCGGAGACCCGGCGCCGGGAAGCGCCACGAAGCCTCAGTTTCCCCAGTTGGGGAGTGGGCTCCGCAGAGGGTGGGGAGGAAGGGAGCCTACTGTCCCGAGGACGGGTCTTGGGACCGCCGGCCTGAAGACATGCCTCTAGGTTTGTTAGCCTCGGGGTCCCGCGGCCGGAGCCTGCGGGCCTTCCTGCGGGCTTTCGGTCGCGCGTCCCTCATTGGCTGTCTCCTGCTCAGGGGGCGGATCCTGGTTTCCTTTCGCCCAATGAAAAGTGCAGGTGCAAAAGATCTGACTTCGAGAGTTTGGAGCATTCTTGAGAGGTTGAATTAAGGGGACGCCGTACTGCGTGGCTTGCGACAGTGACTCCCCAAACCTCTGGGAAACTAATTTAAATAATTTTTTTTTTGAGACAGAGTCTTGCTCTGTTTGTTGCTCATGCCGGAGTGCAGTTGTGTAGCCACGGCTCGCTGCAGCCTCTGCCTCCTAGGCTCAAGCGATCCTCCCATGTCAGCCTCTCCAGTAGCTGGGACCAACAGCACGCGCCACCATGCCCCGCTAATTTTTAAATTTTTTGTAGAGACAGGCGGGGGGCGGGGAGCGGGTCTCCCTATATTCCCAGGCTGATCTTGAACTCTTGGCCTCAAGCAGTCTTCCCACTTGTGCCTCCCAAAGTGTTGGGATTAACAGGCGTGAGCCTGTTTGTGTTTATTGATTATTTACTATATGCCAGGCTCCATGCCAATAGCTGTACGAGCCTTATTATTTAATCCTCACACCAATGCTGTGCTACCACCAGCAGCAACTGTCATCTTCATTTTTTCCAAAGGAGGAAACTGAGGCCTAGAGGGTTAAGAAATTTGACCGAGGCCTGGTATAGTGGCTTCACGCTTGTGAACTCAGCACTTTGATAGGCTGAGGTGTGAGGATTGCTTGAGGTCAGGAGTTCAAGATCAGCCTGGGCAACATAGGAAGACCCTGTCTCTACAAAAAATTTAAAAATTAGGCTGGGCATGGGGGCATGAGCCCCAGCACTTTGGGAGGACGAGGTGGGTGGATCACTTGAGGTCAGGAGTTCGAGATCAGCCTGGCCAACATGGTGAAACCCCAGCTCTACCGAAAATACAAAAATTAGCTGGCATGGTGGCAGGCGCCTGTAATCCTAGCTACTTGGGAGGCTGAGGCAAGAGAATCGTTTGAAGCCAGGAAGTGGAGGTTGCAGTGAGCCGAGATAGCGCCACTGCACTCCAGCCTGGGCAACACAGCAAGACTTCATCTCAAAAAAAAAAAAAAAAAAAAAAAGAAAGAAAAAGAAAATGGGCTGGCCTGTGGTCCCAGCTCCTGGAGAGGCTGACATGGGAGGATTGCTTGAACCCGGGAGGCGGACACTGCAGTGAGCAGTGGCTACACAACTGCACTCCAGCATGAGCAACAGAGCAAGCCTCTGTCTCCAAAAAAAAAAAAATTATTTTTCAAAAAAAAAAAGAAAAGCAGAAGATCCCATCTTTACAGAAAAAATAAAGAAACTGGACCAAGACCTCACAGCTTGTGAGTACAAGAGGCAGGAGATTCAAACTTGAGACTGTCTGAATCCAAGGCCTGTGCCCTTTCCATCACTGAATGCCACGTGTGTGCACATGAGGGGACAGGTGTGAGCACCAAGGGGGCAGAAGGGCTGCAGCCCATGGTCCTGTTCCTAGCGGGTGCCTGGCACCAAGTAGGCTTGGGACAAGGAGATGAGTAAGTGGGCGTTTATATGAGGAAAAAGGATCACACCCCAACGCAGGGACTGGAGGAGACCTCATCCCACTGTCCTCCCTCCCCCTCCAGCCTAGCCAGTGCCTGGCACACAGTAGGTGCTTAACAAATGTAGAGAAACTACTAAGGTAGTAAACAGCACAGGTGGGCAGAGATGGTGAGTACCAAAGAAAAGGAGTCTGAATGTGGTTTAGACCGAGGGCTTTGTCGTGGCACTGCCCTGTCTTCAAATGTGGCCCAACCTTGCACTGGCTGTGGGACATTGGAGAGGTTGCTTAACCTCTCTGTGCCTGTTTCCACAGCTGTAGAAGGCAAGTAAATGATTATATATGTTTCAAAGATTGTTGGCCAGGTGCCATGGCTCATGCCTGTAATCCCAGCACTTTGAGAGTCTGAGGAGTGAGGATCACTTGATGTCAGGAGTTCGAGACCAGCCTGGGCAACATGGCGAGACAATGTGTCTACAAAAATTACAAAAACTAGCTGGGCATGGTGGTGTGTACCTGTAGTCCCACCTACTTGGGAGGCTGAGGTGGGAGGATCACCTAAGATAGGTGAGCTATGATGGCATCACTGTACGCCAGCTTGAGCTACAGAGTAAAACCCTGTCTCCAAAAAAAAAAAAAGTAAAGGAGGCTGGGCGTGGTGGCTCATGCCTGTAATCCCAGCACCTTGGGAGGCTAGGGTGGGAAGATCACTTGATCAGGAGTTCGAGACCAGCCTGGCCAACGTGGTAAAATCCCATCTCTACTGAAAACACAAAAATTAGCCAGGCCTGTTGGCACGTGCCTACAGTCACAGATAGTTGGGAGGCTGGGGCAGAAGAATCGCATGAACCTGGGAGGTAGAACCTGCAGTGAGCCAAGATCCTGCCACTGCACTCCAGCCTAGGTGACTGAGTGAGACTGTCTCAGAAAAAAAAAAGACTAAAGGTCATGCTGTTCACACATTGAGTAGCTATTGCAGGGGCACCTGTGTGTCCCAGGCACCTTCTTTTCATGTACCTAGAGCAGCGTACATGATAGGCAGACCTGTCAAGGGCCAGATGATAAATCTTTTTTTTAAGGTTTTGTCTGGCCATATAAGATCGCTGTCTTTTTTGTTCGATTTTTTTTTTCCTTTCCTACAACCCTTTAAAATGTAAAAACCGTTCTAAACTCATAGACTGTTCAAGACAGGCCATGGCTCTGCCCTAGAGGATTGTAGTCAATCTTAGAGGGTTACCGTCTCCGAAGCCAGGGTTCGCATCCCTCACCCACTACCTCCTGGCTGTGTGACCTTGGGCATGTCACTTTATCTCTGTGCCTGACCTCTGTAAAATGGACAGAACAATAGTACTCACTTCAGGTTGTTGTGAGGATTAAGTGGGTTAATTTGTATAAATTCTCAGAGCAGCACATGGCTTATAGTAGCTGCCTTGTAAGTTTCAGCCATTCTTATGAACTGCTGCTCCATAAATGCTTTTTTTTTTTGGGGGGGTGGGGGTAAAGATGGGGTTTCACCATTTTGCCCAGGCTGGTCTCAGAACTCCTGGGCTCAGATGATCCACCTACCTCAGCCTCCACATGCTGGGATTACAGGCGTGAGCCACCGTACCTGGCCATAAGCGCTATTTTTGAGAGAAAGGAGACAGCCCTGTAGTCCAAAAAGGTTCCCCAGAAGAGGTGTCTGGATTGGATTTAGCTGTGCCAGGACAAGTGGGTCCCGGGTAAGCGGAAAGGAGGCCAGGCATGAGACACACCAGAGATCAGGAAGGACACTGGTTGGCGGCCGGTTGGGGGTTGGATAGCTTCGAAAAGTCTAGCACTTCACACATAGTCGGCATTTCGATTGGCTCTTTAAAGTATTTAGGGGCTGGGTGTGGTGGTTCATGCCTGTAATCCCAGCACTTTGGAAGGCCAAAAAGGGAGGATTGCTTGAGGCCAGGAATTTAAGACTAGCCTGGGGAACATAGTAGGACCTCATATCTACAAAAAAATAAAAAGAAAATAATTAGCCAGGTGTGGTAGTACATGAGCCTAGGAGTTCAAGGTTCAGAGCTGCAGTGGGCTATGGCTGCACCACTGTCCTCCAGCCTGGGTGACAGAGTGAGACCCTGTCTCTAAAAAAAAACGTGTTTCTTTCCCCTTTTTTGTTTTTTTTTTTGAGACAAGGTCTCTATCACCTAGGCTGGAGTGCAGTGGCGAGTTTATGGCTCAGAACAGCCTCCATCTTCTGGGCTCAAGTGATCCTCCTGCATCAGCCTCCTGATTATCTGGGACTACAGGTGGGTGTCACCATACCTGGCTAATTTTTATTTTATTATTTATTTATTTATTTTTGTTTTTGAGACAGTCTTGCTGTGTTGCCCAGGTTGGAATGCAGTGGCATGATCTCACTGTAAACTACACCTCACCGGTTCAGGCAATCCTCACACCTCAGCCTTCTGAGTAGCTGGGATTACAGGCACGCACCACCATGGCTGTCTGATTTTTGCACTTTAGTAGAGACAGGGTTTCACCATGTTGGCCGGGCTGGTCTTAGACTCCTGACCTCAGTGATCCTCCCATTTCGGCCTCCCAAAGTGTTGGGATTAGAGGGTTGAGCCACTGCACCTGGCGAGGTATTTAATTTTGAGGGCTTCGACGGTGGTGGTGATGATCGTGATAATACCACCACCTGTGTGCTGGGCACCTTTCTAAGCCTGACACTCACCCATGTGACCGTCACAGCACCCTGGGGGGCCTCTGCTTGTCATTCCCATTTTCCAGGTGTGGAAGTACAGGCTCAGGGAGATTAAGTCCCTTGCCTCAGGTCTCACAGCTGTTAAGTGACAGGGTTGGGATTGAAACCAAGACAGTCTGTCTGCAGAGCCTACTCTGAACTTCTGTCCCGTCCTGGCCCAGCCAAAGGAGAACCTGTTAGCAAAGAAGTGACGTGATCTGGTGGAATCACCCACCATTGGCTTGAATGGGAGAGAGAGGCCAACAGCACAGCCCCCTCCCGGCCCCCTGTGGTCCCACTGTGCCTGCAGTGATACAGCTTCTTTGTTCTTCCCTCCCAGCTGGGACCTGGCAGACCCCTGCCCACCTTCCCCACCTCGGAATGCACCTCAGATGTGGAGCCGGACACCCGGGAGATGGTGCGTGCCCAGAACAAGAAGAAGAAGAAGTCTGGAGGCTTCCAGTCCATGGGTGGGTGCCGGCTTGGCGTTGGAGACTTTGTGGGAGCAGCAGCTGGGGGTCGTCACTGCCTCTGCACTCCCATCACTGATGTCCACTCTGGCCCAGCACCGTGGTTGGGTAGACTGAGGTAGCAGATCTAGTTTCCCAGTCATTCAGGGCTTTCTTTCGGGGCAGCAAGCCTGACACAGGAGAGGGCAGTTAGAACAGGCCTTGGGAAAGGCGATGCGGGTTTAGGAACAGACAGAGACGGTCGGGGACTTACTGCATGGCAGAGGGACATTTCAGAAGGAGGGAAAGGATGGGATGGCTAGGTGCTGTGGGGACACCTGGCTGGCCGGAAATAAAGCCTGACTCTCACTCTTTACAAATCAGTAGCAGCTGGAGCAAGGATTGAAATGTCACAATGAGTGCTGGGTGCGGTGGCTCACGCCTGTAATCTTAGCATTTGAGGAGGCAGAGGCGGGATCTCTTGAGGCCAGGAGTTCAAGTCCAGCCTGGGCAACAAAGCGAGCTCCCATCCACAGCCCCATCCTTTAGTCCCTCCCCACCACCTGGGGTGATTCCGAAGTTCGTTCCAGATATCCTCTCACTGTGTCCGCACATTCCCCCGAGAGGCGCAGGACCTTACCACGCCTAAAATGAAGGCACAGCTTCTCAGTGTCGTCTAAGACCCCGTTAGCATTCAGCGGTCCCTGCTGTCATGACCTCAAGAGTGGGTTCACATCAGAAAAGCAAATAAGGTTCCGTCACCCCAGTCAGATCTGTCTCCTGAGTCTCATTTCACCTTTCAGTTTCTGCTTTATTGCTTTGTTTTCTTGCTGTTTATTGTTGATGAAGCTGTCATTTGTCCTGTAAAGTTCTCTGGGGTCAGTGCTGCGGGGGCTCCCTTGGCCCTCTGACCATTCCGTATCTCTCCCAGGCCTGAGCTACCCAGTGTTCAAAGGCATTATGAAGAAGGGGTACAAAGTGCCGACGCCCATCCAGAGGAAGGTGAGGGGTGGGGTGGTGGATGGCGGGGGGGCGGGGGGCCAGGGAGCCAGGGAGGAGTGATGTGGCCCTCCTGTCTGGACTCTTGACAGCCACCCCTTGTCCTAGCTGTCACATCTCTTGCCCCCTTTACTCTGCTAAAGCCCCAGCTAGTGTGCCCACTTCCTAGGTGGAGAAGGTTGGGCCGAGCAGAGACTCCACCCTGGGCCTCTCTGCCAATTGAGCCTCCCGGAGGCTGCCCACAGCTGTGCCACGGCTCAGGCAGCTCCCAGCCACACATTCTCTTTAAAATCAGTAGCAGCTGGAGCAAGGATTTAATTATCAAGATGAGTGCTGGGTGCAGTGGCTCACGCCTGTAATCTTAGCATTTGAGGAGGCAGAGGCGGGATCACTTGAGGCCACGAGTTCAAGTCCAGCCTGGGCAACAAAGCGAGCTCCCGTCCATGCTCTCACCCTTTTGTTCCTCCCCATCACCCCTCTGGAGTCTTGAGGAGGAGGACTAGATGGGGAGGTGGAGTCTGGCTCCCCCTGAAGAAGGGTATTCCAGCATTGGAAACAGTTGGGGTAGTGAGCTGCTCATCCTTGGAGGCATGTAAATGAGCTTTTGAAAGAATAGGCAAGAATAGGCTTGGCTGGGTGACAGGTGTCTGCCCATTCAGTGAGATCCATAGCACACCCACTGCTTAGGGCCTTGAAGCTCTGGGTCACGTGGTATTTGGGGAGGCATTGACCCACCCATCCCCACTTGTGGCTCCCTAGACCATCCCGGTGATCTTGGACGGCAAGGACGTGGTGGCCATGGCCCGCACCGGCAGCGGCAAGACCGCTTGCTTCCTCCTCCCCATGTTCGAGCGGCTCAAGACCCACAGTGCCCAGACTGGGGCCCGTGCCCTCATCCTCTCGCCCACCCGAGAACTGGCCCTGCAGACCCTGAAGTTCACCAAGGAGGTGTGTCCGGGCTGGGGGAGAGAGGGGAGGCTGGGGCTGACTTGGGACCAGGAATGAGTGGCCCACTTGAGCCATGAGCGGGCTGTCATCTCACCCCTGCCCTCTCTCAATCACTTTCTCTTCTCAGCTGGGGAAATTCACTGGCCTCAAGACTGCCCTGATCCTGGGTGGAGACAGGTAAGGTCCCTGCACCCCATGCCAGGGTCACCACCATGCAGGTGCATCCCTGTGTCTCCAGGATGTTAGTTTGATTTAAGCTTTGTTGCTTATTACTAATAGCAGCTTCTGTGTCCCTGTGTCTCCAGGACGTTAGTTTGATTTAAGCTTTGTTGTTTATTAATAATAGCACTCCGTGCCAGGGTCACCACCACGCAGGCGCATCCCTGTGTCTCCAGGACGTTAGTTTGATTTAAGCTTTGCTGCTTATTAATAATAGCAGCAAAAAACCCAACAAGACCGGGCGCAGTGGCTCAACTTGCAGTCCCAGCACTCTGGGAGGCCAAGGCGGACAGAGCTCCTGAGCTCAGGACTTCGAGACCAGCCTAACCAACATAGTAGAACCCTGTTTCTATTAAAAATAGAAAAATTAGCTGGGCATGGTGGTGCATGCCTGTAATCCCAACTACTCTGGAGGCTGAGGCAGGAGAATTGCTTGAACCCGGGAGGTGGAGGTTGCAGTAAGCTGAGATGGCACCACTACACTCCAGCCTGGGTGACAGACTCTGTCTCAAAAAAAAAAAACAAAACCAAAAAAAAAACCCAGCAAGGCTGGTCCAGTGGCAGCAGGTTACCAGAACTTACCAACATTAGTATCACTGAAGTCAGTATACGGTCCCCTCACTGCTAAATTTGACTGGCTTAAGAAAAAAGACAACAAAGGAAATCATGCAATAAAATATTAAAATGCATCGTCCACAAATGCACTGCCACTCAGAAGTTCTGAGGCTCCTGAAATAGAGCTGTCAGCTCGCAGGATAGACAGGTGTATCTGTTTTAATATTTGTTTTGAGAAAGGGTCTCACTCAGTCACCTCGGCTGGAGTGCAATAGTGTGATCACAGCTCACTGCAGCCTCAACCTCCTGGGCTCAAGTGATCCTACCACGTCAGCTTCTCCAGTAGCTGGCACTACAGGTGTGAGCCACCACACCCAGCTAATTTTTGTAGAAATGAGGTCTCGCCATGTTGCTCAGGCTGGTCTCGAACTCCTGGGCTCAAGCCATCTGCCGCTTTGGCCTCCCAAAGTGTTGAGATTATAGGCGTGAGCCACCACACCCAGCTGTGGGCTGTTTGAAATCAGAAAGCACAGGAAGCGAGGGATGTTTGCAATAGCTCAGATTATCGAGATGTTTTATCGCCTGATGTGCAGGTACCACCCTTTCTGAGGTAGTAGGTGCTACATCTGTTTTACAGATGAGCAAAATGAGGAAGTGACAGGTTAGAGTCAGGCAATGATTCCATAGTACAGTTGGGATCAGAATCCAGTCTCCTGCCTCATTCCATGCCTTATCCCACAGTTTGTCCCGTAAAGGGCAGCACCTTTAAGGGAGAAAGTTTAAGGATGCCACTGTTAACACTCTTGATTCTCAGAGAGTTTGCTTTTCAGTGCTTTTGTCTCCATTGTCATTTATTCTTTCTAAAGTTAATGATTGTCAGGCCTCCCTGGGCTAGCCCTGGCCCAGGACTTCTGGCTCCTACAGGTATCCCAAGGGTGCTTCAGAGGGGGACTAAAATACGGATGTATGCCGAAAGGGTTTAAGGACAGGAGCTGATAGAGATCCAGGGAACCTGGATCCTAGTTGGAGCTGGTAGTTCCAGGGTTAGTTGCTAGGGGGCACTGTGGGCCAAAGGCAGCTTTGTTGCTATCTGGAGCAGCAGAAGAAGTGAGTTGAGGTCTGTAGTTGAGCCCGTGTCTTCAGGGGAACTCTGTTGTAACCATTCTTTGGTATATTTCAACTTGTATCTCTTGTCAGAGCGGTGCCTTTGCTTCATACCTCAGCACTGGCCTTTCCTCAGTTCCAAGCCTCGGGTCTGTGTTCCTGGGGTTGAGGTTTGCAGCCTCGCCTGGATGTTTGGTTATGGGAAGGGAAACCAGAGCAACCTGTTCTATCAAGCTAACCCCTTCTCTCCTCCCTAGGATGGAAGACCAGTTTGCAGCCCTGCACGAAAATCCCGACATGTGAGTTTGTGGATTGGGAATGACGCCTTGAGGTCCCTTCCCAGTGGTGGGGGTGTAAGAGAGCTGTGGTGCTGCCCCTGCGCCTGGGCTCACCTGGCCTGTGCCTCCTCTTCCAGAATCATTGCCACTCCCGGACGGCTGGTACATGTGGCTGTGGAAATGAACCTGAAGCTGCAGAGTGTGGAATACGTGGTGTTCGATGAAGCCGACCGGTAAGACTGCAGGTCCAGCCCTGAGCACTGGTGTCTGGACTGGGGAAGCAGAGGCAGGGAGGTCAGCCAGGGGAAGGCTCTGCTGGGAGAGACCTGTGCGGCCGAGATCGAGGCACTGTCTTCCCAGATGTGGGCTGCAGACATCCTCATAAGCAGTGCTGGAGCACATCGCTGGGGCTCTCTGACCAATATTTATAATTTTGCATTTTGGGAGAATCGAATAATAGAACAACTAACATAGGATGGCAAAGGGATTTTTTTTTAAAGCACAAAGTTGAGAGCATGGACTCAGGAGCCAGACAGGAGGAGGATCAAGTCCTAGCTCTGCTACTCCAGCTCTGTGAATTTGGGCAAATCACTGGCATCTCTGGGCCTTGGCTGCCTCAACTGCAAAGCGGGGATAAAATAGCACGTACCTCTCAGGAGTGCTGTGAGGACCAGAAGACTTGATGCTTGTACAGTACTTAGAACCATCCCTGGCAGAGTCGGGGAGGGAGAGAGGAGGGAAGGGGGAGGAGCTGCTATCATTGATTAACTGATGGAGACAGGGTCTTGCTCTGTTGCCCAGTCTGGAGTACAGTGGTGTGATGATGGCTCACTGCAGCCTCGGCCTCCCAGGCTCAAGGGGTCCTCCCACCTCAGCCTCCTGAGTAGCTGGGAATATAGGTATGCACCACCATGCCCAAATAATTTTTTATTTTTTGTAGAGATGGGGTCTCACCCAGGCTGGTCTCAAACTCCTCCTGCCTCGGCCTCTCAAAGTGCTGTATTACAGACGTGAGCGCCTGCAGCCAGCCTGGGCTGCTGCTGTTTATTTCAGCATGAGTTAGTAAGAACATACCGAGACACGTTACAGATTTCGAGGTTATTGTTGCTTAGGATGAAGTCACGCGATAAAGTGTGAGTGGGCTGAGATAAAGTAGAGTGAGACAAGCCCTGGGACACCGCAGATGTTGTGGGGACAAGGATGCTGAGGTTGGAACTCCAGGGCATGGAGGCCTCCTCTGACCCTGTCCTGCCCTCTGCTTTACCAGGCTTTTTGAAATGGGCTTCGCAGAGCAGCTGCAGGAGATCATCGCCCGCCTCCCTGGGGGCCACCAGACGGTGCTGTTCTCCGCCACGTTGCCCAAACTGCTGGTGGAATTTGCCCGGGCAGGTGGGTGAGCTAGGGGTGGAGATGGGAGCTGGGGGTCTGCCTGGGGCTTGGGGTCCAGTCCATCAGCGACTCCCTGACCCTTCCCCACGTCTCCCGCAGGCCTCACGGAGCCCGTGCTCATCCGGCTTGATGTGGACGCTAAGCTCAACGAGCAGCTCAAGGTGAGGCTGTGCATGTGCCCGTCCAGGGCAGGTGTGTCCAGGGGGGCCCTGCAGGCCCTCAGCCAGGACCCCACAAGCCAACCCGCGATCCCTCTCCCCGCAGACCTCCTTCTTCCTCGTGCGGGAGGACACCAAGGCTGCCGTGCTGCTCCACCTGCTGCGCAACGTGGTGCGGCCTCAGGACCAGACTGTGGTGTTTGTGGCCACGAAGCACCACGCCGAGTACCTCACCGAGGTGAGCAGGGCCCTCCCTGAGGGTGCCTGGGTCGGGAAGGACACCGCCCCCGCCGCCGCCGCCAACCTCCTTCAGCCGCAGTTTGGAGCTGCAATTCCGAGTGCGGTCACTAGAGGGCAGCACGAGAGCAGACCAGGGGCCTGGGCCTGGGCTCAAGATGGTCGTTTTTTTCTTTGAGATGGAATCTTGCTCTGTCACCCAGGCTGGAGTGCAGTGGCACGATTGCAGCTCACTGCAGCCTTGAAACCTTCTGCGCTTAAGCAGTCCTCCCACCTCAGCCTCCTGAGTACTTGGGACTACTGGCGCTTGTCACCACACCCAGCTAATTTGTTATTTATTTTTTGTAAAGACAGGTGCTCGCTCAGTTGCCCAAGCTGATCTTGAACTCCTGGGCTCAGATGATCCTCCCACCTTGGCCTCCCAAAGTGCTGGGATTATAGGTGTGAGCCATTGAGCTCAGTCTACACTTTTTATTATGAAAAAGTTTTATTTATCTTTTTTGGAAACTGTCTCACTCTGGCTCCCAGGCTGGAGTGCAGTGGTGTGATCTTGACTCACTGCAACCTCCACCTTCCAGGTTCAAGCGATTCTTGTGATTCAGCCTCCCAAATAGCTGAGACTTCAGGCAACACCACACCTGGCTAATTTTTGCATTTCTCCTGGAGATGGGATTTCACTGTGTTGACCAGGCGGGTCTTGAACTCCTTACCTCAAGTGATCTGCCCACCTTTGCCTCCCAAAGGCCAAGGGGATTGCAGACGTGAGCTACAGCACCTGGCTTAAACTTTTTATTATGAGAAAATTCTAGACAAACACTAAGATCAGAAAATAATATGATGAACTCCCCGGTATTCGTTATCTAGGTACAACTGTTAGCAGCTCATAGCTGGTCTTGACTTTCATCCATTATTTCCCCTTACATCCGGGTATTTTGAAGCCTGTCCCTGCCATCCTGTCATTTTCCTATAGATTTTCAGTGTTCAGTGTTTTGACTTCTTGAGGTCAAGGCATGACCTGCATATAGCAAGCTGTTTGAAGGGCTGTTAGCTTGTGTGAGGGGCTCAAAGAGCTTTTTCATGTGTGTTATGCCGTGTGACCCTCGCCAGGGTCAAAGCCTGGGGAGTCGGTGTGCCCCCGAAGGCAGCGGGGCCCCTTTCCGTTGGTGCCTGCCTCCCTGCCAGCTACAGCTGGGTCTGTTATCTGAAGACATGATTCACTGGGTTTCACTTACTCTGCACACATTTCACAGCACTTCCTTGTGCAGCTGCTGGGGTCACCAGTGAATAAGACCAAAATAGTAATTTTTAGTGGGTTTTTTTTAAATTTTTTTTTTTTGAGACAGAGTCTTGCTCCTTTGGCCAGGCTGGAGTGCAGTAGCGTGATCATGGCTTACTGCAACCTCTGCCTCCTATACCTGGGACTATAGGCACAAGCCATACTGACCAGGCCCAGCTCATTTTTTATTTATTTTTAATTTTTTGTAGAGATGGTGTTTGCTATGTTGCCCAGGCTAGTCTTGAGCTCCTGGGCTCAAGCGATTTTCCAGCCTTGGTCTCCCGAAATGCTGGGATTACAGGTGTGAGCCACCGTGCCCAGTGTAAATAGTAATCTGTAAAGAACAGCTGGCAGCCTCATGAGCATCCCATGTTGAGACTGTCTCAGCCCTGTATATACTAACTCATGTAATCCTCATAATAAGCCTACAAAGAAGAGGCAGTTATTCGTACAGCTGAGGAAAACGAGGCACAGAAAGGTTTGGTAATTTGCCCAGGGTCACACAGCTTGTTTGTAGCCGAATCAGGATGAGGTTTTGTGTACTGGGGTGCATTTGCAGCCTAAGAGGGCCCTCTGCACACATCATCTCTGATCCTCAGATGACCCTTTAGAGAGTTGAGAGGTGTTATAAGCTCCATTCCTCCCCAAACTGGGGTTACCCAGCAAGCTGGCATTCAAATCAAGAGTGCTAGACTCCAGAATTCCATCCACCGCCATGGCCTGGCTTCCTTTCCTCTCTCCTCCAAGTCTCCTTCTCACTTTGCTACCATCTTTGCTCTGAGCAGCTGCTGACGACCCAGCGGGTGAGCTGCGCCCACATCTACAGTGCCCTAGACCCAACGGCCCGCAAGATCAACCTCGCCAAATTCACGCTTGGCAAGTGCTCCGCCCTCATCGTGACTGACCTGGCTGCCCGGGGCCTGGACATCCCACTGCTAGACAATGTCATCAACTACAGCTTCCCTGCCAAGGGCAAGCTCTTCCTGCACCGCGTTGGTAAGCAGCCCGGGGCTGACTCTGTGGCAAGCAGGGGTGCCGGATCCCGGCAGATGCAAAACCCCTGCCACTGTGCGTGGGGTAGCTGTGAGCTTTTTTGTTGTTGTTTTGAGACGGACTCTTACTCTGTTGCCCAGGCTGGAGTGCAATGGCGCAGTCTCGGCTCACTGCAACCTCCGCCTCCCAGGTTCAAGCGATTCTCCTGCCTCAGCCTCCTGAGCTAGGATTACAGGCCACCATACCCAACTAATTTTTGTATTTTTAGTAGAGATGGTGTTT
Source organism: Cacajao melanocephalus (assembly GCA_963573385.1). Classification (NCBI taxonomy): domain Eukaryota; kingdom Metazoa; phylum Chordata; class Mammalia; order Primates; family Pitheciidae; genus Cacajao; species Cacajao melanocephalus. The sequence goes on along the minus strand of CAUYLG010046672.1, from coordinate 64,829 downwards.
CACCATATTGGCCAGGCTGGTCTCGATCTCCTGACCTCATGATCCACCTGCCTCGGCCTCCCAAAGTGCTGGAATCACAGGCATGCGCCACCATGCTGGGCCGCTGTGGGATTTTTTTAGAGCCAGAGTTTTGCTGTATTGCTCAAGCTGGTCTCAAACTCCCAGTTGCACGACTGCACACCAGCCTGGGTGACGGAGCGAAACCTTGTCTCAAAAAAAAACAAGAAAAACCAATTATTCAGCTTCTGGGTTTTTTTGACTTTACAGTGGCACGCAGGCAACCATTCTATTTTTTCTTCCAGTACAGTATTCAGTATTACATGAGATATTCAACACTTTATTTCAAAATCGGCAGTGTGTGGGATGACTTTGCCCAGGGGTAGGCTAATGGAAGGATTTGGAGCACGCGCAAGGCAGACTGGCTGAGCTGTGATGTTCCCTGGGTTAGGGGCGTTGAGTGCCCTTTCTAAGTTGTGGTAAATAGACATAGCATGCGCTTCACCATTGTGCCCTTTCCCGGTGCACAGTGCAGTGGCGTTGAGTCCACTCACGTTGTTGTGCAGCCATCACATCTGTCCCCAGAACTTCTGTGTGTGTGTGATAGAGCCTTGCTCTGTCTCCGAGGCTGGAGCGCAGTGGCGTGATCTCGGGTCTCTATAGCCTTTGCCTCCTGGGGTCCAGCTATTCTCTTGCTTCAGCCTCCCGAGTAGTTGGGATTACAGGTGCTCACCACCACGCCCAGCAAATTTTTTGTGTTTTTAGTAGAGATGGGGTTTTGCCATGTTGGCCAGTCTGGTCTTGAACTCCTAACCTCAAGTGATCCACCCGCCTCAGCCTCCTAAAGTGCTGGAATGACAGGCGTGAGCCACTGTGCCCAGCCCCACAACTTTTTCATCTTGCTAAACTCAAGCTCTGCCCATCAGACAAAATCTCCTTATGCCCCTCCCGCAGCCCCTGGAAACTGTTATTCTTTCTCTGCCTTCTTTGAATTCCTGAGTGTCTGTGGCAGGTGCACTTCCCCTTTGTTGCTGTTTGCTGTTCTCTGGTTTTCGTTGCTGTGTGGAGGGCTGGTTCTGCATGTCCCTAGAGAGGTCCCCAGGGCCCCCAAAGGGAATTGCTTGTGTATCACAAGACCAACAGCACCAGTCAATCTCAAATGAAATCTCCAAATGTTGTAACACCTTGTTTTCCCAAGATACAGAGAGAAACCAAAATGTAATGATATGTACGGACTTCTTTACTTTATGCAAAGTTACAATCCTATTGGGTGCTCTTTTTTATAACTTGCTTTTTGTTTTGTATTTTTACATCACCATACATCATGAATGTTTTTTGTTGACTGTGAAATGTCATTCTGTGATGGATTGGCATTTCTTTTCTGTAAGGGGCTAGACATGAAATGTTAGGCTTTGTGGACCAGACTGTCTCTGTCATAACTGTTCCTCTCTGCTGGTGTAGTGTGAATGCTGCCTATTCATTTACATAGATAACATATAAACAAATGAGTGTGGCTGTGTTCCAATAAATCTTTATTTACACAGACAGGCAGGGGGCCAGGATTTCACTCTGTTGCTTGGGCTCTAGTGCAGTGGCATGATCATAGTTCATTATAAGCTTGAACTCCTAGATTGAAGCAATCCTTCCAGCTCAGCCTCCCAAGTTCTTAGGGCTACAGCACACACCACTACACTTGGCTAATTTTCATTTTTTGTAGACAGGCTGGTCTCAAACTGCTGGCCTCAAGTGATCCTCCCGCCCTGGCCCCTCAAACGCTGTGGTTCCAGGTGTGAGCCACCGGCCTGGCCCTGTAGGCTATAGTGTGTTTGCCCACTCTTTTCTTAAGCTGCTTTGTTCCCACCACCATGTGGCCATCAGCTAATTCACTTAACCAGCCCTCGATCCTGGAGCCCTTAGTGTCCAACTTGGGGCTGTCGTAGTCCGGGCTGCACTGAACCTCCTTCTGTGTGACCCTTTGCGTCTTTAGGGGAGTTCTCACAGTGGGGACACTGAAGAGTTTGGACTGTGCTCATGAGCAGGGCCTTGCTGTATTTTTGCTCATCTCCCAGAGCACTGTGTCAGCACGGACGTACTCTCTCAACCCAGGGACCGGGATCGAACTTCCCTGTGCATAGGTGGGGACAGCAGCTCTATGAGGTTCGAGACCTGGCTGGGCTCACTCACTCAGGGTCTGGCCTGTGGAACTCATGCTGGGGCTGGGTTCTTTGCTTAATTAAGCTTGCGTCTTTTTGCTGCAGGCCGTGTGGCCCGAGCTGGCCGAAGTGGCACGGCCTATTCCTTGGTGGCCCCTGACGAAATCCCCTACCTGCTGGATCTGCATCTGTTCCTGGGCCGCTCCCTCATCCTCGCGCGGCCCCTCCAGGAGCCCTCAGGTGAGTGCAGGCTGGGGTGGGGCTAGAGGTCCCTGTGGAGTTCATGGGGCCCTGTTTTGGCTGTGGGAGGAGGTGGGGCTGGGTTTGACCCTGGGAGAAAATGATTCCTTTTATTTTTTTTTACTTTTATTTTATTTTATGTTTTTTGAGATGGAGTCTCACTCTGTCACCCAGGCTGGAGTGCAGTGGCGTGATCTCGGCTCACTGCAACCTCCGCCTCCCATGTTCAAGCCATTCTCCTGCCTCAGTCTCTTGAGTAGCTGGGATTACAGGTGCCCACCACCACACCTGGCTAAATTTTTTCTGTATTTTTAGTAGAAACAGGGTTTCACCATCTTGGCCAGGATGGTTTTGAACTCCTGACCTCAAGTGATGCACCCGCCCCTAGATTACAGGCATAAGCCACTGCGTCTGGCTGATTCCTTTTATATTTTTAAAGAGATGGGATCTTACTCTTGAGTAGGCTGAAATGCAGTGGCGCGATCATGGCTCACTGCAGCCTCCAACTCCTAGGCTCAAGCAAGCCACTGTGCCTGGCCAATCCCTCTATTTTAAAGTCAGGATTTCCCACAGCAGTCCAGATTTCTGGTGTCTACTAGGGAACAGTTGGATCTAGGTGCTCAGCCGTGGCGCCCCCGTTAGACAGGCTCCCTGGTTCCCTGCAGCCCCTGCCTGCCTCCCCTTCCTGTCAGTGTGGCCTGGTCAGGCCCTGCAGGCCTCAGGTGTGTGAGCCTGTACTTGACTGAGTTTTCAGGGGAGCATGGTCAAGAGAGGCTGAGGCTTGTTCAGACCAAGCCCACAGGACATTTCTTTTTTTTTTTTTTTTTTGTAACAAGAGTTTTGCTTTTTTACCCAGGCTGGAGTGCAATGGTGTGATCTCAGCTCACCACAACCTCCACCTCCAGGGTTCAAGTGATTTTCTTGCCTCAGCCTCCCGAGTAGCTGGGACACCATGCTCAGCTAATTTTGTATTTTTAGTAGAGACAGTGTTTCTCCATGTTGGTCAGGTTGGTCTCAACCTCCTGACCTCAGGTGATCTGCCCTCCTTGGCCTCCCAAAGTGTTGGGATTATAGGTGTGAGCCACCATGCCTGACTGCCCACAGGACATTTCTTTATACACCCTAGGGTGGGAATGCATGGGACAGACAACAGCAATCACCATGGCCTTCACCTGTGGGCCTCCACCTATGGGCCCCCACCTGTGGGCCTCCACCTGTGGGCCTGCCGGTTCCCGGGACCACGACACATCCTGGCTCATTTGTCCATCTGTGCTGGAGGGAGGACTCATCACCTCTGTTTCACAGATGAGGGAACGGCTTTGACACGCCTACCCACGTGCACACAGCAGGGAGGTGGGGAGCTGAGATTCAGCCTCTCCCAGAGCCTCGAAACCCAAGCTCAGAGAGCTGAGGCGGCCTCCTCAGGACAGCACAGCCAGCTGTCAGCAGGGTGCGCGCCCTCAGAGCCCCGGGCCCTCCGTCTTGGCCCTTCACTCTTGGCTGCCCGTGGTGATCTCTGTCCAGGCCGCGGTTCCCGCAGGTGACCTCGCGGCCCCGCAGTGTCCCAGCCCAGGCCTGGAGGCAGCTGGAAAGCAGACACCCCAGTGGAAAGTCTGGGGTCGGGTGCAAGGGCACAGGAAGGGGCTTTGGGGGGCTCTGTGCCTTCACTGGAGGTGGAGGCCTCAGTCGGACGTCACTCGGGTGAATTGGAAGGGGTGCCTAAAGGGTGTTTTGAAGCATTTTCCTGGGGGCGAAGCTTAGATTGAGAGTGCAGGGGCCAAGTGAGGGAGGTGCGAGCACAGCCCCTTCCAGGTGCCAGGCCTGTCACAGCCCCAGGTCCCACCCGGTGACAGGTAGGAGCAGGAGGAAACGGACGTTGCACCGTGGCCTGCTCAGGGCCAGAGGCAGCACGCAGCCCCGTGAGGGAGGGGAGGAGCTTCCACCAATGTCCAGACAGGAACCACCCCCAGTGCAATTGGATTTTAGGGAGAGACATCCTGCATTTGCTCCAGAGCTAGCTGGGGCTCAGAAGAGCTCAGCACCTGCTTAATCTGGAGAGATGGGAAGAGGGCAGGCTTCTGACCCAGGACGGGGCTTGATTTTTGACCCTGACCCTCACCATGTGCCCCTGGGCAAATCTCTAAACCTCCAGGAGCCTCAGTTTCCTCATCTCTAAAATGGGCTCATCAATGTCTTTCTTGCAAGATTGGCCAAATGTTGGTACTTGACAGTGGGTGGTGGGCCCACGAGGTCCATCACACTCTTCCCTTGGCTTTTATGTTTTTCTTTCATTGTTTTTGTTTTTGTTTTTTGAGACAGGGGCTCACTGTCACCCAGGCTGGAGTATACTGGCATGATCACAGCTCATTGCACCCTTGACCTCATAGACTCCAGCCATCCTCACAGCTCAGCCTCTTGAAGAGCTGGGAATATAGGCAGGTGCCACCACGCCTGGCTGATTTTTTTGTTTTTTGTAGAGATGGGGTCCCACTGTGTTTCCCAGGCTGGTCTTGAACTGCTGTGCTCAAGCAATCTTACCGCCTTGCCTTCCAAGTGCGGGTATTAACAGGTGTGAGCCACCATGCCTGGCTTACTGTTGTGTGTTTTTTGCAGTAAAAAGTTAGAACATGACAAAAAAAAACAGGTACTTTCCTCATAGGTTTGGTGTGAGGTAAAGGAGGTGATGATGCTGGACTCAGCACAGCGCTTGCACGGAGGAAGCCCCATCCCTGGCCCCTACTGTTGCTGTTACTTATTACCATAAGTGTCACTGTTGCTACTGTGGACTGTGCCCAGATGGAATCCTGTCCCTGCCACTGACTCACTTGACAGTCCTGGCAGTAACAGAGCCTCACTACGCCTCAGTTTTCTCATCTGTGGAAGTCGAATGTTCTAATGCTGGAGTCAGCAGAGTTGCTGTCGGTTGTTTTGTTTTTGTCTTTTTTATTTTTTTTAAGAGAGACAAAGTCTTTTGCTGTCACCCAGGCTGGAATGTAGTGGCGCTATCACGGCTCATTGCAGCCTGGAGCTCCCAGTCTCAAGAGATCGTCCCGCCTCACCCCCTGAGTAGTTGAGAGACTACAGGTGCACACCACCATGCCCAGCTAGTTTTAGAGTTTTTTGTAGAGATGGAGTCTCACTACATTACTCAGGCTGGTCTCCAATTCCTGGCCTCACGTGATCCTCCTGCCTCAGCCTCCCAAAGCTCTGAGATTACAAGCATGAGCCACTGTGCCCGGCCAACAGAGTTTTTTTTAGAGCCGGGTAGTACATATCCTAGGCCCTGTGGGCCGTGTGATCCAGGGTAGCTCCTCAACCCTGGCCCTGTAGTGCAAGAATAGCTGGAGACCATGCATAAGCGAGTAGTGCAGCTGTGCTCCTGCAGAGCTGTTGACAGAAGCAGGCAGTTGGCCGGCCCGCTGCGGTTTGCTGACCCCTGTCGGTGTGTTGAAGTGTCTGGCTCTCTAGCTCCTGCATGAGTGCTGGTGTTCTTGGCAGTGATTATTTTGTAGCTACTTACCTGTGTGATTCAGGGGCCAGAGTGAGGCCCAGGAGTGGTGGTCGGGCAGTGGACAGGCAGGCCGGGTGGGAAGACCCCTGATAAGGTGCTGTGTGGGGTGCAGGTGCGGCCGGTGTGGACGGCATGCTGGGCCGGGTGCCACAGAGCGTGGTGGATGAGGAGGACGGCGGCCTGCAGAGCACCCTAGAGGCATCGCTGGAGCTACGGGGCCTGGCCCGCGTAGCCGACAACGCCCAGCAGCAGTATGTGCGTTCGCGGCCAGCACCCTCGCCCGAGTCCATCAAGAGGGCCAAGGAGCTGGACCTTGCAGGGCTGGGCCTGCACCCCCTGTTCAGTGAGTCCTTCTGCAGGGCAGAGGGTGGCAGGTGGGCCTGCTGACCCCACCCACAGCCTCACACCTCAGTGCTTCCCCACCAGGTTCGCACTTCGAGGAGGGGGAGCTGCAGCGGCTGAGGCTGGTGGACAGCATCAAAAACTACCGCTCCCGGGCGGTGAGTGCAGCCGGGCGGAGACCGCGCTCTGAGTCCAGGCTCAGTGAAGTTCAGACACGGGTGGCCATGGCCTGGGGTCACAACAGTGACAATGGTGGTGCCAGGATGCCGATTGCCTGCCTGACCCCCAGCAGGCCTCCAGCAGGGATTTCATCTGAGCTTATAGCTCCTTAACCTGCAGCCTTGGCTCTGACAGCCTCCCTTGAGATGCCCCTTGTTCTGGAACCATCCCTGCTGGCCCACAGCAGGTCCCATGGGGCAGCCATTGCTTAGCACTTACAGATGGCTCATGGGGGAAGTAGTATGCCCCCTGTCTGTTGGAGGCCTGAAGAGCTGGCTTTCCTGAGCTGCCTTCCCTCCTTCCCAACCCTTAACTCCCGTTAGGCACCCCATCTTGTACATACAGAAGGGGGTGCACAAAAGCCAGGAAGACCTACTCAGGAGTGAGTAAGCCTGCTAGCCAGCTAGCATCAGAACAGGAACTGGAGAGAGTGTCATGGTTAAGAGCACTGGCTTTCAAGTCAAATGGACTTGGGTTGACAAGCTATGGTTTTTCCTAGCGTGTGACCATGGGCTGGTTACTCACCCTCTCTAGGTCTTTTTTTGTTTTTGAAACAGGGTCTTGCTTTGTCACCCAGGCTGGAGTGCAGTGGTGCAATCATGGCTCACTGCAGCCTTGACCTGCTGGGCTCAAGTGATCCTTCTGCCTCAGCCTCCTGAGTAGCTGGGACTACAGGTGCATGCTACCACACCTGGCTAATTTTTGTATTTTTTGTAGAGATGAGGTCACGCCATGTTGCCTAGGCTAGTCTGTAACTCCTAGGCTCAGGCAATCCTCCTGCCTTAGCCTCCCAAAGTGCTGGGATTATAAGTGTGAGCCACGGTGCCTAGCCTGGGTCTCTCTCTGTGTTTTTGTTTTGTTTCATTTTTGAGATAGAGTCTTGTTCTATTGCCCAGGCGGTGGTGTATGGTGTAATCTTGGATCACTGCAACCTCTGCCTCCTGGGTTCAAGTGATTCTCCTGCCTTAGCCTCCCGAGTAGCTAGGACTACAGGCCACTGCCACCACACATGGCTAATTTTTGTATTTTTAGTAGAGATGGGGTTTCACCATGTTGGCCAGGCTGGTCTCAAACTCCTGACCTCAAGTGAGCCACCATGCCTGGCCTGGGTCTGTCTGTCTAATTGTAAAGTGTGGATGATTAGAGTGCCCACCTTGGACAGTGGGGAAGAACGCCCATAGGGAGCCCACCAAGTGGTAAGGGTGGGGTTAGGGGTGGGAGGCTGGTGGGCAAAGGACTGGTTATCCCCTCCACAGACCATCTTTGAGATCAACGCCTCCAGCCGAGACCTGTGCAGCCAGGTGATGCGTGCCAAGCGGCAGAAGGACCGCAAAGCCATCGCCCGCTTCCAGCAGGGACGGCAGGGGCGGCAAGAGCATCAGGAGGGCCCTGTAGGCCCAGCCTTGAGCCACCCAGCACTGCAGGAGAAGCAGCCTGAGGAGGAGGCGGGAGAGAGTGTGGAGGTACAGGCCCCACCCTGAGGACCCTGGACCTGGGGTACGGGATAGGGGTGGCTAAGTCCCAGCAGCCCATGGGGCTGTCCTCGGGGCTTTGAGCCGTGGAGGGAGGGTGGAGGCAGTCAGCTTCGCACCTGCAGGGTCAGGGTATGGTTCTTGTCCACCATCCCTGCTTTAAAACTCTGGGGCCAGATCTTTAGCCTGAGGAGCTGTGTACGACATGACACCCTCAGTGGGGTCTGGGGCGTCACCAGCCACCAAACACATCAGGGCTTCTGCAGCGAGACGTGCAGATCTCCATTCAGAGGGAGGACCATGATCTGTCCCGTTCACCTGGTGGGTGGGTCCTGGGCCTGCGTGTCCCCCAGGATGTCCCTCTTTCATGTTTTGTTTGGACAGAGGGTTCGGTAGCCAAGAAGAGCAGTTGGGTCCATGTTGTTCAGAGCAGGCCAGGTGCAGAGAGGGGCAGGGCCGGCTGTCGCATGGCCTGGGGCGCAGAGCGGGAATGGGGAGCTGGGTCTCCCCCACCGGCACTCTCCTCACATAGCTGTCCTGCCTCTGCCAGTCCCTGAGGCAGGGGTTGCGCTCTGTGTGCAGATGAGGAAACAGGGTGCCACAGGAGACACTGTCACCCAGCTAAGAAATGGCAAAGCAAAACTTTTCAAGTCCCTGGGAAACCACTGGCCCCTCACTGTGGCTGGGCTGGTGGGTGGGGGGGCTGGTGGGTGGGGAGGCTGGGGGGCTCCCCAGGGGGCTGCAGGTGTGACTCGGTCCACACTCTGCCAGGATGTCTTCTCAGAGGTCTTGGGCCGGAAGCGGCCATGGTCAGGACCCGACAGGGGAGCCAAGAGGCAGAGGGAGGCAGCCCGGCAGCGGGACCAGGAATTCTACATCCCCTACCGGCCCAAGGACTTCGACAGCGAGCGGGGGTGAGTGGCTGGCTGGGTCCTGGGTGGGGCAGGCAGGTCCGCTGGGTCCCATCACCCTGATGGTGTCTCCCACTCTCCCTCTGCAGCCTGAGCGTCAGCGGGGAAGGGGGAGCCTTCGAGCAGCAGGTGGCTGGTGCTGTCCTGGACCTGATGGGGGATGAAGCCCAGAATCTCACGAGGGGCCGCCAGCAGCTCAAGTGGTGAGTGATCGAGTGAGCACCCCTCCATGCCCAGGGTGAGTGATCGAGTGAGCCACTGCCCCTCCCTCCCTGCCCGGGGTGAGTTAGGAGTGAGCCACCCCTCCATGCTGCCAGGCAGGGTGAGCTCCCTGATGTCCTCACTCCCATCTGATCTTGCACAGCTGGGATTATGACCTGGCTGTCCCCCATGTGACCACTCACAGCAGGTGTGATGGTCTCTCGCTGTCCTGTCCCCTTGATTTCATTGCACACCACAGAGTATCCCGTCTGTCCTTTTTGCTGGCAAGTCTTTCTAGACGGCTTAGGACCCATTTGTTCAGGAGGACTCTAGTGTCTAGAGAATGGACGCGTCTCAACCCAGGGTCACAGCCGGGAAGGGGCAGGTGACTAAAGCCTCCAGGGGGCTCTTGTCCCTGAGCCAGGCCCAAGTGCTGGTGCCAATCCTCTGACCGCCACACTCCCTTTTGAGACCTGGACTGCCAGGGAGAGGTGAGGAGGGATAGGGAAAGAGCCTTTATTGAGCACCAACTGCATGCCAGACATGGCTGCACTGCTTTCCTTTAATGCTCCAACAACCCGATGAGAAGGTCGGGGAGCGGGAGCCGGCACTCCAGGTGTCTCCCTCCACGGCAGCCCTCCCAACTCCCTCTCCTGCAGGGACCGTAAGAAGAAGCGATTTGTGGGACAGTCAGGACAGGAAGACAAGAAGAAGATTAAGACAGAGAGCGGCCGCTACATCAGCAGCTCCTACAAGAGAGACCTGTATCCAGAGGGGCGTGGCCAGGGAGGGGCGGGGCCGAGCCGCTTCAGCAGCAGCGGCTCCAATTAAGGGGGACCTGGGGGCAGAGCCGGTGAAGAGGAGGGGACGGGGCTGAGCAGCTTCAGCAATATCTCCAGTAAGTGGGACCTGTGTGTTGGGGGCGGGGCCAAGCAGCTTCAGCAGCAGCATCTCTAATTAAGTGGGACCTGTGTGTTGGGGGCGGGGATGAGCAGCTTCAGCGGCAGCATCTCCAATAAGTGGGACCCGTGTGCTGGGGGCGGGGCTGAGCAGCTTCAGCAGCAATATCGCCAATAAGTGGGACCCGTGTGTTGGGGGCGGGGCCGAGCAGCTTCAGCGGCAGCATCTCCAATAAGTGGGATCTGTGTGCCGGGGGCGGGGCTGAGCAGCTTCAGCGGCAGCTGGGATAACGGACCTCTGTCTGCTGAGGCGGTGTGGGGTGGAGCCTGGTCCCATCTCGGGGGCTTCACGCAGCTTCCTTAACGAGGCTTCCCAGCTATCAGAAGTGGAAACAGAAACAGAAAATTGATGATCGTGACTCGGACGAGGAAGGGGCATCTGACCAGCGAGGCCCAGAGCGAAGAGGTGGGAGGCGAGGCCGTGGCCAAGGTGAGAGAGCCAACGTGGGGAGTGTGGGTGCACAGGTAGGCAGGGCAGGTGTGGTCGGATTAGGGTAACACTGAGGCACAGGTGCAGGGGTTACTGCAGAGCCCCAGAGCTGGGTATGTTGGGGTATGCTGCCAAAACCCTGGGTCCCTCCATGATCCCCCACCCCACCCCAACAGATTCCCTTCTACTGTCCCGGCCTCTGATGGTCACGAGCACCGCCTTGCAGGCGCTGGGAAGCGCCATGTCCCTCAGGCACATTGTCCCCGACCCCTTCCACTTCGCAGATGAAGCCATGGGGGTAATTTCTGGTAGATGCCCTGTTCACCTAATTCACCCCGTTGTCTAGAAACCTAGAGAACTCGGGAGGTGGAACCTGTGCAAATGCTGCTATGTGGGCCTTTTTCACCTCAAAAATGGCATTTGCATGTGGTTCGACCTGACAAAGTGAGCATGAATTGACTCCCTGTGGCATCCTCAGGAGTGACGTTCTTTTTAGCAGTGTTGTGGGGAAGTTCATGTCACCAAAGATGCAGTCAGAGGCAGCTCTGGTTCCGGGAGGAGGCGATGACGGAAGATGTTGAGGAAGGTGCTTTCTTGAAATGTGGGTTGGCAAGTGGTACATTTGGTCATCTGAGGACTTGGACCTCTTTGATCTGGCCTGGGTCCCTCAGCCAGTAACAGGCTAAGGTGGATTTGAAGCCGGCTCTGTCTGCCAGAGCCTGTGCTTAAGGGCTGCTGTCAGGAAGGGGCTCCCACTTGCTGGGCGTGGACAGGCCACACATGACCTGGGAGGCAAGGTGACTGCAAATACCCATTTTACAGGCCAGGAAACAGGTGCTTTATGGGGGCTGTGACTGAACCTGGGTCTCTCAGATTGTCTTAGCCCCTGCTTGTGTCCCTCCACTCCCCAGGGCTGGTCACCACCTCCTCTGGATGTCTCTGAACCTGCATGCATTCACCTGGGTCTCTTCTCTGTGGCTCCTCCCCCTCCAGCTCTCCCATCTATGGGAATGTCTCCTTGTCAATGTGGCTGGGTGGGGACCACCCACACCTCACTTCTCAGCCTGTTTTTACCTGGGTGAAACAGCAGCTTCTGCTGCAAGCAGTGCCACGCAGTGGGCGGGCAGGGCCTGGGGAGGCGGGGGCGACCTGTGGGCTTTGGGAGAAAGCAGCTGTTCTTCCCTGTGCTGTGTCCTCATTGGAGGTGATAGGTCCTGTGAGGCACCTTGGCTCCAGTGGAGACAGCTGGGACCGCCCCAGTGGTCATCCCTCCAGGATCCCTGGGGAGGCTGCTTTTATGAATGGGGAGGAGGACACAGGACTTAGTGGGAGCCAGGGAGGGTGGTGCTTGCCTCCCGGAGAACTAGAAGAATGGACTACCTGGGGCCCGACTGTTGGGCTGGGGTAGGGCTGCTGACCTCCACTGCTGCTGCTTTGCTGTGTGACCTCAGACAAGTCCCTTTCCCTCTCTGGCCACCTCTGATTCCTCTCCTGCCTAAAGGAAGGTTCATCTACACCCTTTTTTCATCTAACAAGCCTAGAGCATGCCGTCCATGAAGACAGAGGCTGAGGTCTGTCTTGGTTGCTGTGGGGGCCTCAGAGCCCAGTGTGTAGTAGGTGTGCTGTGGAAACAGACACACCTGGGTTGGAGAATTCTCAGTAGTAACAGTCATGCCCAGAAGGCTCTCACTGTGGGCCAGGCCTTGTTCTGAGCACTTTATACCATTTACTGTTCACCCATGAGGGAGATGCTGTGATTTATCATTCACAGATGGGGAAACTGAGGCATGGAGCTTTAACTGACTTGCCCAAGGTCTAAGAGGTCACAGCTGGGATTTGAACCCTGCATTTCTGGCCCCGTGCTATTGACCACTCCGTGGGGCACCCTAAAGCTTTATTAGCCACCTACTGGGCCACAGCAATAAGCACAGAATAGGAGTGGGGCCAGGGGAGGAGTCTGCGATCTTCTGGGAGGAGGGGATCTTGGGAGTGATCCCACCACCTGAGCTCCCTGAGTCCCTGTCCCGGCAGGTGCATCCCAGCCCCGAGCCCCTGCAGGCCGCATCCGCCAGGAACTCAAGACCAAGCAGCAGATCCTGAAGCAGCGGCGCCGGGCCCAGAAGCTGCGCTTCCTGCAGCGTGGTGGCCTCAAGCAGCTCTCCGCTCGCAACCGCCGCCGTGCCCAGGAGCTACAGCAGGGTGCCTTCGGTCGGGGTGCCCGCTCCAAGAAGGGCAAGATGCGGAAGAGGATGTGAGGACCAGGACCAAGCCCCGTGGTTCCTTGGTCGGCCTTAGGGTGGACATCGGCAGACGTTCCTGTGCACCACTGCGTGCCTGACCTTGTGCCGGGCACTGGGGGCACTCCCTGCAGGAGCCATCATCCGTGAAAAGGAGCACTGTATGGCCACAGAAGGGCAGCAGCTGCGTCAGCCTAAGACAGAGACATTTGAACAGGGCCTTGAAGGGTGTGTAGGAGTTCGCCAGCAAAGCCAGGCAGGCCAAGACCTGAGTTGGCAACTCAGCTGCTGCTGCTTCCATGTGTTCTGGCTTCAGAGGTCATGGCTGCACCGGTCAGAGCCCTGAGTGCCTCAGGGTTTGGTGATGGCATTTTTAATGTAATAAATCTTTATTGAGCACTGCTGGTGGGCCAGAGTGCGGTCTACTTGGGGAGTTGGAATGGAAAGACCCGGGTACTAAAATCCCAACTAACGTGGTAGAGGAGTTGAGAGCATGTCCAGGGCCTCCCGAGGTGGGGTTCTGTGGCTGTGTCCATTTAGCAACGAGGAAAGTGAGGCTCAGAGCACAAGCCAGATGCCAGAGGTGGAAGTTGGTCCCCCTTCCTCCCACCTGCTTCCTTGCAGCTGGGAGTGGGCTGGGGGAGGGGAACAGGATGCACAGCCTGGGGGCAAGGGCATGCTGCTCCCCTCCGGCTATGAAGAGGTTAATGCAGGCCCTCTACACCTGGAGGTCAGAACCTGGCCTGCCCTCTCAACCTCCCACCCCATTCAATGTTCTGAGAAGGTCAAGGGCGGCCCCAGCTGCTGAATTCTCAGGCTGGGCCCCCTCAGCTGGCAGAGTCCATAGTGGAGAAGCCTTGGTGAGCTCTTATCTAGCATGGACCCTGTTCTGAGACCTGACAAAGATTTTTTTCATGCCCCAACCACCCTGGGAGGGAGGGCCTGGTCTGGTCTCATTTTAGAGGCAATTGCCCCTCACACAGCCCCTTGACCTTCCCATCACCTCCTCATCAGGGCCTGCATTTATTGAGTGCTTGCTGTGTTGACCGGCATTTATTGAGTGCTTGCTGTGTGGACCTGCATTTATTGAGTGCTTGTTATGTGCCCCTCATGGCAGGCCCACAGCACTCTGAACAGGCACAGCCCTCCCATCTTCTCGATGAGGAAACGGATTCAGGAAGAGCCACTCTGAAATGTGGGGCCCTCCTATCCTGGGGTCTCTCGGGGGTCCCCTCTCCCACTGCTCACCTGGGTCAGGGCTAGGAGGCAGGGGCTGCAGGCTCAGTCTGACCCAGGCCTGCCAGCATGGCGGAGAGGTCTTGCATGAACAGCTTCACCTGGGAGACCCCAACACGAAGTCACATTCCAGCCCAAGAGCCACTGTCCAACCCCTACCCCTCAACATGTGGGGAGGCCAGAAGGCAGGGCGGGGACTGGAGACTCCTCATAGAAAGAACAGCAATGATGGTTCCCAGAGGCAGTGACTGAGATCCTAAACCGTTCTGGGTTTTAAAAGCCTCAGGCCAGCCTTCCCAATTGCCACATGAGCAGCCACCTCAGCTTCCTAGCTGCTGTCACCCGCACCATCCAATTAGTGTTTTCATTTACATCAGTCAGCTTTATTTTCTTTTAATTGGATCAGTCGTATTCATTGGTTTGTGACCTACTCTCATCTTCTCCGTGGGTGGCCCTCCTTTATTTTGTTTTAATTCTTTATGGATATGAACTTAATATTTAATGCCACGGATCCATTGTGCAAACTAGAACTTGAGGGTGAACGTACAGCTATCTGTGGGCTCCCCCTCATATTCATCACCCTATCAACAGCTGAGAAGGAAACTGTTTCTCCACCAAAAGTGGAAAGAAATAGTTACCCCTTGTCATAACTAGGGGATACTTGAAAAATAATGAAAATGCAATGGACAAATGAAGCTGTTACTGAAATCCGGCAGCCACAGAACAGTGTGAGTCCCGGCCTGGAGGCCAGGGAGCGTTAGGGGAGGTGGGAAAAAGCAGTGTCCCTCCAGGGAGCCTTTCTCCTTGACAGGGGCAGAGTTGATTTTGAAAAGAGATGGTCTGGTCCTAGTGCAGTGGTGTTTACAACTAATTAATTACAACCAGTTACTGATTTTGTTCCTTCTTAATGTCCCACTACTTCAGTTGGACTAAAAGAAAAGGGACTGGCCGGGCGCAGTGGCTCATGCCTGTAACCCCAGTATTTCAAGGTCAGGAGATAGCGACCATCCTGGCTAACACAGTGAAACCCTGTCTCTACTAAAAATACAAAAAATTAGATGTGTGTGGAGGTGTGCGCCTGTAAAATCCCAGCTACTCGGGAGGCTGAGGCAGGGGAACACTTGAACCTGGGAGGTGGAGGTTGCTGTGAGCCAAAATCGCGCCACTGCACTCCAGCCTGGGTGACAGAGCGAGACTCCATCTTAAAAAACAAAAACAAAAACAAAAAGAAAAGGAACTGACTTTTGCCTGATTACATGGAGCCTGTGTTTTTGCTAGTCTCTTGTGCCACAGGTAGCCAGGTAACCAGCCAGGCTGGGAAGAACAGTGGCATCAATGTATCCAACCAGCTGGGAGGGGCAAAGCAGATTCCCAAGGACCCAGGTCTTGGCGTTTGGTTGGAATCCTGGCCATTGGGCAGAACAGGAGTGGGGATGTGGGGGAAAAGGTGGGGTGCCTCCCTTTACTTTGCCTCCACTTCTCAAAGCAGCTGGGCCATGCTGTGGGTATACTCACTAGAAACATAACAGAAGTGTTTGAAGTCTGAAATCTCGCTCTTTTGTAAACCTATGTCACGCCAGGTGCGATGGCTCATGCCTGTAATCCTAGCACTTTGGGAAGCTGAGGCAGGAGGATCACTTGAGGTTGGTAGTTCGAGACCAGCCTGGCCAACATTGTGAAACCCCATCTCTACTAAAAATACAAAATTAGCCGGGTGTCATGGTGTGTGCCTGTAATCCCAGCTACTCAAGAGGCTGAGGCAGGAGAATCTCTTGCACCTGGGAGGCAGAGGTTGCAGTGAGCCGGGATTGTGTCACTGCACTCCAGCCTGGGTGACAGAGCTAGACTCCGTCTCAAAAACAAAAAAAACCCTATGTCATATTCGGTACTGCACAACTCAGCCTCACCCCACCCTCACCCTCCCTGGGGAAGCTGAGGCTTCTCTGCACAGGGAGGAGGGAGCCAGAAGGCCAGAGATTAATGAGTGAGTCTGGACCTCCTGGTTTTTTACAGGTGTTGCCACATGTGTGGGCTGTTGGATCCTGGGAGAAAAGAGGGAGTCAGTACAAACCCTGGCCTTCCTGGTAGAGGGAGCGCACCGAGACGCAGAGAAGGGCATGGCTTTCTTCTGGCCACATAGCCAATCACTGTCAGAACCAAGATGCACCCAGGAATCCATCCTAGGCTGGGTGCCTGCGCAGCGATTGAGCCCACTGCCGGGGCAAGGACTCTGACCTCTTAGAGGGCCATGCTTAACCCAGAAAACGTGTCACTAACTGTGGGGTTTTAGGTACCTGATTTTTCCAAAGAGGGAGAGCTTGGGGGCTGGAGGTGCCATAAAGAGGGGGCCTTACCTGCTCTAGCTGCCCCTCTGTGTCCTCAATGTCCAGGGCAGGCGGCTGCCCCTGATGCTGGCACACTAGCTGGAACAGATTGAGCACGGCCATCCTGCTGCGCCCCAGGAGCAGAGTCTTCTCCGCTGCTGTGTTCTGAATCTGAATCCACTTGGATTCCTGGAGAACATCCACCCCGCTCCCAGTTAAAGCAACTGGCCCGCCCGAGGCAGGCTGCCCTGTCGTCCTATCCATTTTTTTTTTTTTTTTTTTTTTTTGAGACGGAGTCTCACTCTGTTGCCTAGACTGGAGTCCAGTGGTGTGATGTCGGCTCACTGCAACTTCCACCTCTTGGGGCCTAGCGATTCTCCTGCCTCAGTCTCCCGAGTAGATGGGACTGCAGGTGCGCACCACCATGCCTGGCTAATTTTTGTATTTTTAGTAGAGAGGAGGTTTTACCATGTTGGCCAGGCTAGTCTCAAACTCCTGACTTGAGGTGACCTGCGCGCCTTTGCCTCCCAAAGTGCTGGGATGACAGGCGTGAGCCACCGCGCCCAGCATTCTTCCCACCCACTTTAGCCAGTCAGGCACAGTCAGATGCTCTCGGGAGAGGGGTACGGGAGCCTGGTGCCAGCGGATAGGGCGGGCCTCATGCCCGAAAGATGATGCCTGAGATCCCCTCCTTAGCGCAGCAGAGCCTCTGGATAAGTATTGCCCCATCGGTCCTCATCAGCCCTGGCGCTCCTCCCCGCCTGGCGGTGGAAGCCTGGGGTCCCGAGCGCCCCCCACCTGGGGCAGGCCGTACCCACTGTAGCGTCCGCTCCCGGGCAGCCTCCAGGCGCTCCTGCAGCTGCGCCCGCCGCTGGCCCTGTGCGAGCAGCTCGTCCGGCCAGGCGTCCCGCAGCCGCTGCAGCCGCGCCCGCGCCGCCTCCTGCTCGGCGAGACGCTCGCGCTCCCTGAGCCTCAGCGCTGCCTGTGTCTCGGCCAGGCCGTCGAAGCGCACCACCAGTTCCTGGACATCTTGGAACTAGAGTGGGGGCGGGGAAGGGACTCACATGGGCCTGCGGTCCCCTACCCTCTCCATCCCACCTGGCCGCTGAAGCTTTTTATTATTGGAATAATCTTCCTGGAAAATGACTTGGCAATTGGTAAATGTCAACCTCCATTTGTTAGAGACAAGGTCTCGCTCTGTCACTTGGGCTGGAGTGCAGTGGTGCGATCATAGCTCGCGGTCATCTTGAACTCCTGGGCTCAAGCGATCTTCCCACTTCCGCTCCAGAGTAGCCGGGACTATAGCCTCAGGCCACCAAATCCGGTTAATTTTTTGTAGAGACGGCGGGGGGGGGGGTCTCTTTACGTTTCCCAGGCTAGTCTCGAACTCCTGGCCTCAAGCAATCCTCCTGCCTTGGCCTCCCAAAATGTTGGCATTACAGGCGTAAGCCACTGCGCCCGGCCAGAGTTAGCTTTCTGAATCTTCAGTTTTCCCATCTGTAAAATGGGATTGACAGTTGACAATAACAGGACTCCCTTCACTGAACTTTGGGGAGGATTCAAGAACAAAACGTGGGCGGTGACTCACGTCTGTAATCCCAGCACTTTGGGAGTCGAGGCGGGATGATTGCTTGAGCCGAGGAGTTCGAAACCAGCCTGGGCAACATAGTGAGACACCCCCCCCCCCATTAAAAACAGTAATTAAAAAAAATAACCAGGAGTGGTGGCATGAGCCTGCGGTCCCAGTTACTTGGGAGGCAGAGGCAGGAGGATCCCTTGAGCCCAGGAAGTCAAGGCTGCAGTAAGCCGCGATCGCGCCAATAACTGAGCGAGACACAGTCTCAACACCCCCCCCGCAGCCCCCCCAAAAATCTAGCAACAAAAACCAAAGCGTATCCCTGGCACACAGTGAGCACTCCATAATTGATAGTTCCTGGCATGCAGTTAGCGCTCCAGTAGTTCGCCCGTCCGAAGCCGTCTCTGAGCCACGCAGCGCTGCGCGGTGGCGCCGAGCTCCCAGCCTCCTGCCCCGCGCTCACCCCGGGCAGCAGCTCCAGCGCTTGCTCCAGCAGGCGCGCACAGGGCTCCAGGCGCTGCAGTCTGTGCTGCAGACGCGCGCGCTCCCGCCGTAGCTCCTTGAGCTGGGCCCGCAGCCGCAGCGCCTCTGCCTCCCGGCGGCCCGCCTGGTTCCGCTCCTCCGCCGCCCTCCGCAGCGCGCGATTGCGCCGGGCCTCGGAGTCCTGGGGAGTAAGGTGGGGAGCAGGCGACCTTCAGGACTCGGGAGTTGGCGGGGAGTTCGCCACCTCCGCCCTGCCCTGACTTTCGCACGCAAAACCTGGGCGGCCAGCTGGCGGGGCAAAGAAGTTGGCTCTTCACCCCACGCCCCTGCATTTTTTTTTTTTTAACTCGGCAGCTTCAGGCAGTGCGTGTGTGTTTCCCGCCGTTTCCTTTTGCATGACTAAACTCACTTCTTTTCTTTTGTTACCTGCCGGGCCCCTATGTGGGTGTGAGCTGCGACCCATAGGCCCCGCCCCGCCGCCCCCAGCAGTCTCCACCTACCTGGAAAAACTTGTCAAAGCTGATGAACGACCCCTTTAGCTCCCGCTCCTTCTGTTCCAGCTGTTCCCAGCGCTGTTTCAGGGCTGCCATCTTGGTGTGAAACACCTAGCAGTGAGGAGTGGGGTGTCTGTGTTGGTTTGGGGGTCCAGGTCCTCCCATGCTGTCAGGTTCACACTTCACCCCTTCCACCTGTTGTCCCTGATCTGTGGCTGCTCTCTGCTCAGCCCATCTGCAGCTCCCATCACCCAGAGATGAAGCCTAAACACCCTCCTCCAGCCCCAGAATGCCAGTGTCCCTGCCCTTCCCTCAGGCCTCATCGTACCCTCTCTCCTCCCATACCCTGTCTTCCAGCCACTCAACCACCTGTGTTTTGTTCTTGCCTTCCAGTCTTTGTGTATGGTTTTCCTCTGGCTGTTTTTCCTTCCTCATCCCATTCCCCTTTGCTGGATAAGCCGACTTGCCCTTCAGCAATCCCCAAGACATCACTTCCTCCAGGAAGCCCTCCGTGACCACTCCCATGGGGAGGCAGGGGCTTCTTCTGGGCTCCCACAGCTCCTGCCCAGGGCTTCTCCCCTGTAGCAGTCACCACCCAAACACTCATCTGCTTTCCCCTCTAGACTGTGAGCCCCACAAGGGCAGGGACCATGGTGAGACCTGCAGGTCTCAATGCAGTGCCCAGCACATAGTTGGTGCTCAATGCACACAAATTTATCTGCACCAACAACTGTTCTCATTTGGTCCCCATTTGACAGATGAGGAAACCAAGGCTTGGAGTGGTAAAACGACTTGTCTCAGACCTTGTAACTAATAACTTGGTTCCATCACTTCCCATCCGCTGGCTCACCACCTGGTTACAGTAGTGCGGCTCACCTCCTTCTGGGCCTGCAGGGCCTGGTCTGCATCCACCAGCTCTTGCCTCTTCTCCAGGAGACGTAGCACTGGCGGGAAGTAATGCTCAGCCTGCTCTGGCAGCTTTCTGAAGAGACTCAAGGAGGAGGTGGGGGTGAAGGAAGCATGTGTCGGGGCCCCACATCTCACCACTGTGTCTGGAGTGCCCCATTAGCCACCCACTGGCTGGTTAATTTTTGTTTGTTTGTTTAGATTTGTTTTTCGGGTCTTGCTTTGTCACCCAGGCTGGAGTGCAGTGGTGCAATAGCTCACTCCTGGGCTCAAGCGATCCTCCCATCTTGTCTCCTGAGTAGCTAGGACTGCAGGCGTATGCCACCACGCCCAGCTAATTTTTATTTTGTAAAGATGAGGTCTTAATTTATTGCCCAGGCTGGTCTTGAACTTGTGGACTCAAGCAATCCTCCTGCCTCAGCCTCCCAGTATTGGGATTACAGGTGTGAGCAACCACATCTGGTTAAATTATTTATTATTTATTATTATTTTTTGAGATGGAGTCTCACTCTGTCATCCAGGCTGGAGTGCAATGGCGTGATCTTGGCTCACTGCAACCTCTGCCTTCCAGGTTCAAGTGATTCTCCTGCCTCAAACTTCCAAGTAACTGGGATTACAGGTGTGCGCCACCATGCCTGGCTAATTTTTGTATTTTTAGTAGAAACGAGGTTTCACCATGTTGGCCAGGCTGGTCTTGAACTCCTGACCTCAAGTGATCCACCCACCTTGGCCTCCCAAAGTGCTGGGAGTACAGGCGTGAGCCACTGCCCTGGTTGAATTTTATTCATTCAACAAATTGTCCTGAGCACCTGTTCTGGGCCAGGCACCCTTCTAGGCACTAGGGGTGCAGCTGGGAACAGGACAGATAAAAATCCCTATTCCCTCATAAGCTGGCATTCTGCTGGAAGCCACAGAAAATCAACCTAATAAATAATAATAAAGAATGCCAGGACATGGTAGCCACTGAGATAAAAAATTAAGCAGACTAACGGGATCTTTCAACAGGAAGGAGGTGGCATCTGAGCAGGACCTGGAGGAGAAGGATCAAGCCACGTGGACATCTCCAGAGAACAGATTCTAGGATCCTGATGTGGCCAGGGTGGCTGGAGAGGAGGGAGGGAGGAGGAAAGAGATGGGAATTGGGAGCAGGGAGGTGCTGAGAATCCAACTGAGGTGGGCCATGATGAGGAGGGACTTTGGCCTTGACTCAGTGAAATGGGAGCGGAGGAGGGTTTTGGGCAGAGGAGGGGTCCTTCTGGCTGCAGGAGACCAGTGGTGGGGCCAGGGGATATTCCAGAGGTGGTGCGGTTCTGAGCAAGACAGTAGTGGGCCGGGCGCGGTGGCTCACGCCTGTAATCCCAGCACTTTGGGAGGCCGAGGCGGGCAGATCACGAGGTCAAGAGATGGAGACCATCCTGGCCAACATGGTGAAACCCTGTCTCTACTAAAAAGACACAAAAATTAGCCGGGAGTGGTGGTGCACGCCTGTAGTCCCAGCTACTCGGGAGGCTGAGGCAGGAGAATTGCTTGAACCCGGGAGGCGGAGGTTGCAGTGAACCGAGGTCGCGCCGCTGCACTCCAGCCTGGTGCCTGGTGGCGGAGTGAGACTCTGTCTCAAAAAAAAAAAAAAAAGACAGTAGTGGAGGGAGGTGAGAGCAGAGCTGATGGAGTGGCGATGGGGGTGAGAAAGGGGTCAGAGGTGATCCCAGCAGCTGGAAGCATGTTACTGGGAGGGCCGGCATGGGAGAGCAGGTCAGGTCGGGGAGGCCAGCTCCCTGCTATGGCCAAGCCCGAGATGCCCGAGGTCTCCACAGGGAGAGGCCCAGGAGGCAGTGGGGTTCTGGAGTCCAGTGCCATGGGGAGAAAGGGAGAGCAGAAGGAATGACTAATGTGTAATTTGCAAGGCTTTCCCAGCTGTGGCCCAGGAGAAACTCCCCTCCCCATTTTATAGATGCTGAGACAGGGTTGGGACCTGAGGCCACACTGCTGAAAGCAAAGGAGACACAGAACAAGCTTCCTCTGTTCCTCCTTAAAATACAGTTTCGGGGGTGGATTGGGGAGGAGGATTTCGTAGAATAATTCCTTCCCACCTTGGTTTGAATGATTTAATCTCAGCCAGATGTCAGCTAGGGGTGGGGGATCAGGAACAAGCCCTGAGACCATGGTGATGTCTCAGTTTCTCCCTGAGCCTCAGTTTCCTCTTCTGTGAAGTGGGAACAATAACCCCCAGTATGATCTGCCCAAGGAAGCCAGGACCCAGAAGGTGAGGAAGAAGAGATGGGCCAGCCCACCCATTCCTGCCCTCCTTCTAGCCCTCCCCGCCTCCACGTCCCACTCACGTAGACAGTTTCTCTTGGAAGGCCAGTCGGAAATATTCCTCCCAGGACACCGCCATCCTCCTGGCAGTTGCCCCAGCTTTCTTTCCACCAGCTAGAGTTTTGCACAAGTCTAGGAGAGCCTGGGGGTTCTGTGGAGCGTGGTGTGGAAGCCCGCTCAGCTCTCCCAGAAGGCTCTGGTTGCCTGGCAACCAACGACACAACATTCCACTGCCTGGCTGCGGCCTCGGAATCCACCCTGGGAGAGAGAGGGAAGGGGCTGCAAGGAGAGGAGCAGTCTCTGCCCCTCCTGGAGAGGCCTGTAACACCCCATCAAATGGGGGTGCAGTGGAGAGAATGGGGGTCACTTGGCCAAGAAATTGCCTCTCTTAGTGCCCCACATTTGGCCAAGCCTCTTCCTGGTTGGCTGGAATAGGGCCTCACTAACCGGGCCACAGTTGCGTGTACTCAGGCTATGGCTCAAAAGAATAATTACTGGGCACGCACTGCTAGCCAGACCCTGGGTGGAGTTATTCACCCCAGCCCTTTGAAGCGCCACTCCCTGTCCTGGTGATGGGGCTCCTCTGGCTATTTCACAGGGAGCCCCCAGCCTGATTAGGGAGACAAAGGGGGACCATCAGGACCTCCCAGTGGAAACCAGCTTGGAAGGGATGGTCTAGACTTGGGGGACAGGGCCATTGGGTAGGAGGAAGCTGAGATAGTTTGGGCATTTATTTATTTATTTCACATGGAGTTTTGCTCTGTCACCGAGGCTGGAGTGCAGTGGCTCGATCTCGGCTCACTGCAACCTCTGCCTCCCAGGTTCAAGTGATTCTCATGCCTCAGCCTCCTGAGTAGCTGGGATTACAGGTGCATGCCACCATGCCGGGCTAAGTTTTGTATTTTTAGTAGAGACAGGGTTTCGCCACGTTGGCCACGCTGGTCTCAAACTACTGACTTCAAGTGATCCACACGCCTTGGCCTCTCAAAGTGCTGGAATTACAGGCGTGAGCCACTGTGTCAGGTAAGTAGTTTGGGCCTTCCTGTGAGTTGCATGCTATGCTCAGCACTCTATAGTATCTAAATTAATCCCTAAGACAGCACTGTGGGGGGTGAGTGGTACTAGGGAAAAGTACTCAGAGCAGTGTAAAAAGTACCCTTGGGTTCTTCAACTGGAAGCAACACACACTGGCGTCTTGTCCTCCCTGGTTCTGGTCATTTTATTTTCCATTTTAAATAATTTATTTTCCATTCAAAGAAATGTATTTTCTTAATGTAGAGCAATGTTGTTTCAAAAACCTGTAGTCCCTTGTAATGCCCATTGCTTAAAATACTCCTACGGATTTTGTTAGAGCACGTTTTCAAAAACAGAACGAGGGCAGGGTGCAGTGGCTGATGCCTGTAATCTCAGCACCCTGGGAGGACTGGAATGGCCATTGGCCATTGGTGGGAAGATTGCTTGAGCCCAGGAGTTCCAGCCCAGCATGGGTGACATAGAGAAACCCCAGCTCTACAAAAAATAATAATATTAGCTGGGGGTAGTGGCATGTGTCTGTAGTTCCAGCTACTTGGGAAGCTGAGGCAGGAGGATCACTAGAGCCTAGGAGGTTGAGGTTGCAGTGAGCTATGATCACTCCACTGAACTCCAGCCTGGGCGACAGAGCAAGAGTCTATCTCAATAAATAAATATTTAAGAAATTTAAAAGAATGAAAATAATGTACATTTTATCTTTGAGCATTTTTTAAATTAAATTGCACATGCTATCCTTCTGCACAAATTGATGTGAAGTTACGGTAAGTTGTATGATTTCATTTTTTCTTTCTCTCTCTTTTTTTTTTTTTTTTTTTTTTTTGAGACAGAGTCTCACTCTGTCACCCAGGCTGGAGTGCAGTGGCACAGTCTCAGGTCACTGCAACCTCCGCCTCCCGGGTTCAAGAGAGTCTCCTGCCTCAGCCTCCCGAGTAGCTGGGATTACAGGCATTCGTCACCACACCTGGCTAGATTTTTGTATTTTTAGTAGAGGTGGGGTTTCGCCATCTTGTCCAGGCTGTTCGCGAACTCCTGGCTTCAGGAGATCTGCCCTCCTTGGCCTCCCAAAGTGCAGGGATTACAGGTATGAGTCACCTCGCCTGGCCTCATTTTTTAAAAAAAAATTTAAAAAGATAAAGGTATCTTTTACAAAAAGTAAAGTCACTTTTTCCATATGCAGTTCTATGGGTTTTGGCAAATGCATAAAGTCATGTAATCACCACCACAATCAATATACAGAACATTTCCATCACCCTAAAAAGCCCCTGTGCTCCTTTGTAATCAACCCTTACCGCCACCCCAGCCTCTGGCAACTTCTACATGTTCTCTGTCCTTCGAGGTTTACCTTTTGCAGGATATCGTACATGTAATTATGGTATATACTTTGTAGCCCTTTGAGTATATCTTGTTTCACTTAGTAATAGCCATTTGAAATTTATTCATATTAATATGTGTATCAGTAGCTCATTCTTTTTCATTCGTGGGTACATTATATTATGAATACGATCGTTTGTTGATTCATTCCCCAGATGAAAGGCAGGTGGGTTGCTTCCAGTTTTGGGCACTTGCAAATACAGGCTGTACTCATGTACAGGTTTTTATGCCAACAGAAGTTTTCATTTTACTTGTGTTAATATGTCAGAGTGGTATTGCTGTGTCATATGGTAAGTGTATGTGTAACTGTATAAAAAATAGCAGACTGTTATTCAAGGTGGCTGTATTATTTTTATATTCACACCAGCAATGTACGAGAGTTCTAGCTGCTCCGTATCCTCACCAGCAGTTGGTATTGTCAGTTTTTTAAAAAGTAATTTTATGGTTGGGTGCGGTGGCTCATGCCTAGAATCCCAGCACTTTGGGAGGCCGAGGCAGGTGGATCACCTGGGGCCAGGAGTTCAAGACCAGCCTGGGCAGCATGGTAAAACCCCATCTCTACTAAAACTACAAAAATTAGCTGAGCGTGGGGGCATGCACCTATAATCCCAGCTACTCAGGAGGCTGAGGCAGGAGAATCACTTGAATCTGGAAGGCAGAGGTTGCAGTGAGCCCAGATCGAACCACTGCACTCCAGCCTGCCTGATGAGTGAGACTCTGTCTCACACACACACAAAAAAGTCATTTTAATAGTTGCATTGTAGTATAGATTACAGTTAAAAAAACTTTTTTTTTTTTTGAGACAAGGTCTGGCCCTACCATGAGGCTGGAGTGCAGTGGCACGATCTTGGCTCACTGCAACCTCTACCTCCCAGACTCAAGCCATCCTCCCATCTCAGCCTCCCAAGAAGCTGGGACCTCAGGTGCGTGCCACCACGCCCGGCTAATTTTTGTATAGTTTGTAGGTGGGGTTTCACCATGTTGCCCAGGCTGGTCTTGAACTTGTATGCTCAAGCGATCTGCCTACCTCTGCCTCCCAAGGTGCTGAGATTACAGGCATTAGCCACCATACTCGGCCTAGGTTACATTTTAATTTTTGAGATAACTGTAGATTTACATGCAGTTTAAGGACCAGTACGGAGAGATCCCATATCCCTTCCACCCAGTTTCCCCCAGTGGTAACATCTTGAGTAACTACAATATCACAATCAGAAAGTTGGCGTCGATACAACCCACTGACCTCATTCAGATTTCATGATTCTAATATGTATTCATGGGCATGTGTGTGTATATTTAGTTCTATACAACCTTACCACAGGTATATTTATGTGACTACCACTATAGTCAAAATACAGAACAGTTCATCACAAAGATCACTCGAGGCATCCCTGTCTCGCGCCTTCTCCGCTCCCTAAGCCCTGGCAACCATTCCTCTGTTCTCCGTCTGGATAATCTTGGCATGTCAAGAATGTTAGAGAAATGGAATTGGCCAGCCATGGTGGCCATGCCTGTAATTCCAACTCTTTGAGGGGCCGAGGCAGGAGGATGGCTTGAGCTCAGGAGTTTCACCCGCCTGGGAAACATGATGAAACCCTGTGTCTACAAAAAATACAAAAATTATCCAGGCGTGGCATGTACCTGTAGTCTCAGCTATTTGGAAGGCTGAACTGGGAGGATCACTTGATCCTGGGAGGCAGAGGCTGCAGTGAGCCATGATAGCATCACTGCACTCCAGACTCAGTGACAAAGCAAGACCCTGCCTCAAAAGCAAGGAAGTGGAGGGGAGGGGAAGGAAGGCAAGGGAAGGGCAGGAGAGGAAGAAAAGGAGAGAGGAAGGGAGTCATTCAGTATGTAACCTTCTGAGATTGGCTTTTTTCACTCAGTATGATTCTCTTGAGATCCATCCTGGTTGGCGCGTGTATCGATAGTCTGTTCCTTTGGATTGCGGAGTAGCATGCCATGGTACAGGTGTACCTCAGTTTGTTTAACCATTCAGGCTGAAGGACATTTGGGTTGTTTCCAGTTTGTAAGAATAAAGCTATTAAGATAAAGCTGGGTCAGGTGCAGTAGCTCATGCCTGTAATCTCAGCACTTTGGGAGGCTGAAGCGGGAGAACCTCTTGAACCCAGGAGTTCAAGGCCAGCCTGGACAACATAGAGAGACCCTGTCTCCACACACACACAATTAGCTGGGTTTGGTGGTAGAGGCCTGTGGTCCTAGCTACTTGGGAGGCGGAGGCAAGAGCCCGTGAGGTCAAGGCTGCAGTAAGCTGTGATCATATCACTGCACTGCAGCCTGGGCTACAGAGCGAGACTCTGCCTTTAAAATATATGCATACGACAGAGGCGGTGGCGGTGACGGCAACTGCAGCTCACGAGGTAGTGGCCTGGAGAGGGACGGGCCGGCTGCGCCTCTCGGTCAAGGCGGAGGACAAAAATGGCGGAGGCTTCGGCAGCCAGGGCAGACTCGGGCGCCGCTGGGGCTGCCCACCGATTTTTCTGCCACTTTTTCAAGTGCGAGGTCAGCCCCAAACTACCGTTTTTTAGGTGGTGGCAGCAGTCGGATAGACAATAGCACAACAACACATTTTGTAGCGCTTTGGGGCCATTTGGATCACATGATGATTTTTCAAGATTTTAGACCATTTCTAAGTAGCAGTGCACTGGACCAAGATAATAGAGCCAATGAAAGGGGTCACCAGACTCACACTGACTTCGGGGGAGCAAGGCCTCCCATGCTGCCAGTGGGTCGGAGATACAGATCTCGAGGAAGTACTCGTCCTGACAGATCTCCAGCTATTGAAGGAATACTACAACACATCTCTGCAGGATTCTTTGCAAATTCTGCCATTCCTGGATCTCCACACCCTTTTTCCTGGAGCGGGATGCTGCACTCCAACCCTGGGGACTATGCCTGGGTTCAGACACGGCTTGATGCCTTTGTAACCCAGCTTTTAGGACAACTGGAAAACACAGGTCCTCCCCCAGCTGACAAGGAAAAGATCACATCTCTTCCAACAGTGACAGTAACTCAGGAACAAGTTGATATGGGTTTAGAGTGTGCAGTATGCAAAGAAGATTACACAGTCGAAGAGGAAGTCCGGCAGTTACCTTGCAATCACTTCTTTCACAGCAGTTGTATTGTACCATGGTTAGAACTGCATGACACGTGTCCTGTATGTAGGAAGACCTTAAATGGTGAGGACTCTACTCAGCAAAGCCAGAGCTCTGAGGCCTCTGCAAGCAACAGATTTAGCAACGATGGTCAGCTACATGACCGATGGACTTTCTGAAGCTAAAGACCACACCTGAATCAGGGCTATGGTAATCATCTTACCATAGCTGTAAATTGTATCAAAACAAAAAATTAGTAGATGGATATAGGAATCACATAAGAAACGCAACACATAATATTAATGCAATGAATGTTTTTCTTCTCTAAATTTAAAGTTAGTATCTACAGATGGAATTGTATCTACAACCAAATGCCACTTATTCATGAATTCAGAGTGATAATTTTGTAAGTGTGAAACCTAATTATGTAGGGCTCCCCCCACCTGAATAGAATCAATCCCTTAAAGTCTAGTTAGGGTCCCGCTATCTGTCATGTTGCCTTTGTAACAGAGGTTTCCACCTCCTTCTCCACCCTCTACCCCACCATTACTGTATTTTACTGCAAAAACAGTGGAACCACAGCCCTAAAGTCTTGCTGATATAAAGTCCTCTTGTCTTAATTGTATTAAAAAAAATCTACTCTTGATCACAAAAAAAACAAAAAATAAAATATATGCATACATACATAACAATATATAAATATAAATAAATTACGTATATAAAGATGCCACAGAGATTCATGTGCTACTTTCTGTGGGAACCTATGCCTTCATTTCTTTGGGATAAATGGCCAAGAGTGCAATTGTTGGGTTTTATGGTAAGTGACATTTCGTCTTTAAAGAAATTGTCAGCTGGGCACAGTGGCTTATGCCAGTAGTCCCAGCACTTTGGGAAGTGGAGGCGGGCAGATCACCTGAGGTCAGGAGTTCGAGACTAGCCTGGCCAACATGGTAAAACTCCATCTCTACTAAAAATACAAAAATTAGTCTCATGTGGTGGTGCAATCTGTAGTCCCAGGTACTCTACTTGGGAGACTGAGGCGAGAGAATTGCTTGAACTCAGGAGGCAGAGGTTGCAGTGAGCTGAGATCACACCACTGCACTCCAGCCTGAGTGACAGAGTGAGACTCAGTCTCAAAAATAAAGAAAAATAAATAAATAAAAAGTCTCATATTCTTTGGCCTAGGGGCTGCGCATTTTACATTTCTACCAGCAACAAATGAACGATCCAGGGTCTCTGCATCTTTACTGTCATCACTATTTTTAAATTAAATTAAATTTTATTTTATTTTATTTGGGACGGAGTCTCACTCTGGTGAGATCTCAGCCCACTGCAACCTCCGCCTCCCAGGTTTAAGCGGTTCTCCTGCCTCAGTCTCCTGAGTAGATGGGACTACAGGCATGTGCCACCATGCCCAGCTAATTTTTGTATTTTTTTTTTTGGTAGAGATAGGGTTTCACTATGTTGGCCAGGATGATTTTGATCTCTTGACCTCGTGATTTGCCTACCTTGGATTACCAAGTGCTAGCATTACAGGCGAGAGCCACTGCACCCAGCCCACTGTTTTTTTTGTTTGTTTGTTTTTTTAATTTTAGCCATTCTGATAGGTGCGTAGTGACAGCACATTGTGGTTTTATTTTGCATTTCTTTAAAGGCTAATGAAGTTGAACATCTTTTCATGTGCTTGTTTGCCATCTGTATGTCCTCCTCAGTAAAATATCTGTTCAGTTCAGTGAAATGCCTCTTGCCTATGTCTTAACTGGATTGTTTTTAACTGTTGAGTTGAAAAAATTTTTTTTCAGAGCCAGAATCTCCCTCTGCTGCCAAGGGTAAAGGGCTCCAGCAATCCTCCCACCTCAGCCTCCTGCATAGCTGCAACTACACATGTGCACCAACATGCTAGGCTAGTTTTTAAATTTTTTTTTTAGAGACGGGGTCTTACTACATTGCCAGGCTGGTCCTGATCTCCTGGCCTCAGGAGAGCCTCCTACCTTGGCCCGCTTCTACTTCGGTCTCCCAGAGTGTTTGGATTACAGGCGTTAGCTGCTGTGCCTGGCCAAGAATTCTTTATATAGTCTAGATATATATCTGGATATTGTAGGTAGTTCTTAGTTGGTATTTTATCCCAGTCTGTAGCTTGTCTTTGTCTCCTTTTCACCTTGTTTTTTGCAAAGAAAGTTTTCCATTTTGATGAGGTTCAATGTTTTTGCATTTTCCTTGTAGGGATTGTGCTTTTGATGTCAAGTGTAAGGTGGGATTTGAACTCAGGCCATCTGGGTGAGGAGTGCACCCTCTTCTTTTTTTCTTTTTCTTTTTCTTTTTTTTTTTTTTTTTTTTTGAGACAGAGTTTCGCTCTTGTCACCCAGGCTGGAGTGCAATGGAGCGATCTCAGCTCACTACCACCTCCACCTTCCAGGTTCAAGAGATTCTCCTGCCTCAGCCTCCTGAGTAGCAGGAATTACAGGCGTCCACCACCACGCCTAGCAATATTTTGTATTTTTAGTAGAGAGGGAGTTTCACCATGTTGGCCAGGCTGGTCTCTAACTCCTGTCTTCAGGTGATCCACACACCTTGACTCCCAGAGTGCTGGGATTACAGGTGTGAACCACTGTACCCGGCCTGAGTTCACCCTCTTAACCAAGACAATCCAGATAGAGTCAAGCCTTTCATGGATCTTGCCCTCCTCAAGCCCATTTCTTTCCTCCCCTACCCCCAAAAGATGCTATTATTTAAAGCTGGTGTGTATCATTGCCCTCTTAACCTTCCCTCCTTCCTTCCTTCCTTCCTTCCTTCCTTCTTTCCTTCCTTCCTTCCATCCTTCCTTCCTTCTTTTGAGACAGGGTCTCACTCTGTCACCCAGTCTAGGGTGCAGTGGAATGATCTAGGATCACTGCAACCTCTGCCTCCCAGGTTCCAGCAATTCTCCTGCCTCATCTTTCCAAGCATCTGGGATTACAGGCATGCGCCACCATGCCTGGATAATTTTTTTTATTATTATTTTTAGTAGAGATGGGGTTTCATCCTGTTGGCCAGGCTGGTCTTGAACTCCTGGCCTCAAGTGATGTGCCTGCCTCAGCCTTCCAAAGTGCTGGGATTACAGGCGTGAGCCACCGTGCCTGGCCTGCCTTCTTAATTTCCATTCTTTTTTTTTTTTCTTTCAGGATCTCACCCTGTTGCCCAGGCTAGAGTGCAGTGGTGTAATCATAGCTCAGTGCAGCCTTGACCCCCTGGGCTCAAGCAATCCTCCCACTTCAGCCTCCTCAAAGTAACTGGGATTACGGGTATATACTACCATGCCTGGTGAATTTTTAAAATTTCTTCCTTCCGTCCTTCCTTCCTTCCTTCCTTCTTCTTTCTTTTTTCTTTTTTTTTCTTTTTGATGGAGTCTTGCTCTGTCACCCAGGCTGGAGTGCAGTGGTGCGATCTCGGCTCACTGCAACCTCTGCCTCCTGGGTTCAAGAGATTCTTGTGCCTCAGCCTCCTGAGTAGCTGGGATTATAGGCACCTGCCACCACACCTGGCTAATTTTTATATGTTTTTAGTAGGGATGGGATTCACCATGTTGGCCAGGCTTATCTCCACCTCCTGACCTCAAGTGATCCACCTGCCTTGACCTCCTAAAGTGCTGGAATTACAGGCATGAGACACCGTGCCCAGCTGTAATTATTAAAATTTCTTGTCGAGATGGGGTCTTGCTATGTTGCTCAGGCTGGTCTCGAACTCCTGGGCTCAAATGATTCTCCCACCTCAGCCTCCCAAACTGTTGAGATTACAAGCATGTGCCACCATGCCAGCAATTTCTATTATTTTAGAAGTGGTTTTTGCAAATATTTATTGAGTATCTTACCCTATGCCAGACACTGTGCTCCATGCTGAGGATAGATACCACAGGCAACAAGACAAAACCTGACTTCCCGGGCTTCAGGCCAGTGGGGAAGTCAGAGGAATCAGATGACCCTGTAGATATGCGATTGTGTTAGGAGAGGCCTAGAGAGCACGCGCAGGGACAGGGAGCCGGAGGCCTCCTTGAGGAAGGGATGAGCCCAGGAGGTTACGGTGAGCCGAGATAGCGCCACTGCACTCCAGGCTGGGTGACAGAGAGAGACTCTGCCCCCGCAACCCGCCAAAAAAAAAAAAATCACTCAACTTCCCTGCGCTGGAGCTGCTCATGGCTTAAGGGAGGGGAGACAGTCCCTGTACAAGCCACTTCTCTTCGAAGGCTGGAGCTGTGGCTTCAGCTCTGCAGCCAGCCAATCCACCCACCTCCCCAGGCCTCAGCATTCCTCTCTGTTCAATGGGGTGCTGTTCCCAAGCCCTCCTGCTATGCTTCAGGGTGAGAGTTTCTTGCCAGCTCAGCCTCCTTCCTGCCTCTGTTCCTACCTCCTGGAGGGTGGGGACGCTGAGTGACAGCAGGACACAGCTCAGCCAGCCTTGCCCTTGGCTGAAAACTCACAAGCTCTGGAAATATCCCCCAACCCGCCCATCTCACGCTTCTATGCCTTCCCCCTTCCTGCTTCTCCATTCCAAGAGAGAACTGTGGGGAGTGGGGCTGAGGCAGGAGAAGTGGGGGTGCAGACTGAAAGACAGACACCTTGTTTTCAGGCCCTGGGAGGAGGGAACCTGTGGGGCCCTGTTTCCTCGGCAGCCAGCCTGCAGGAGGGGGTTTGGGAATTCCTGCCCACTCCTCCCACCTCTGCCTCCTGTCCCAGTGGCTCCCTGCCCAGAATCGTGCCCAACAATCACAAACGGGGCTTTGTGTTTCTGAGACAAAGAAGAACTTCTCATCCCAGCCCAGGCCGGGCCCGTGTCTGCTTTGCCCTGGTCTTGGCCTCAGAAAGGAAGGTGCCACTTCCCAGGAGGGGACACAGGCCTTCTGGTTTGGGGGTGTAGGTGTACTGCAGGTGGTAAATTGGCAATGATGAGCCGCACTCCTAGGCACCGTAGGGAGGAGGAAGTAAAAAATAATGTGACTGTTATCACGTGAAGAGAGGCCGGGTTCCAGCCCCCCAGGGGAACTGAATTCTGTTCAACCCGGCGTGCACGCTGTGAGTCTTTCTTATGTGCCAAGCTGTGTGGGAGGCTCAACGTGAATCAGACACTGTCCCTGACATTTAGGAGGTAAGAGGAGCATGTAAATTGCCACGAAACAAGGGAACAAGAGGCCAAGGTGACAACAGCAGTGCCAACACAGTTGGGGGAGATCTCTGCCTCCCCACTCCTCTGCAAGGGTGTCTCAGAGGCTGTGAGTGGAAATGCAAATAAAGGACAACTATTCCATTTATTTATTTATGGAGACAGGGTCTCACTACATTGCCCAGGCTGGTCTCAAACTCCTGAGCTGAAGAGATCCTCCTGCCCTAGCCTCTGGAGTAGCTGAGGCTACAGGTGTGTACCACCACACCCAGCTAATTTTTATTTTTATTTTTTTGAGACAGAGTTTTGATCTTGTTCCCTAGGCTGGAGCACAGTGGCATGATCTTGGCTCACCATAATCTCCGCCTCCTGGGTTCAAGCGATTCTCCTGCCTCAGCCTCCTGAGTAGTTGGAATCACAGGTGTGCGCCACCACACCTGGCTAATTTTGTATTTTTAGTAGAGATGGGGTTTCTCTATGTTGGTCAGGCTGGTCTCGAACTACCAATCTCAGGTGATCTACCCTCCTAGGCCTCCCAAAGTGCTGAGATTACAGGCGTAAGCCCCGCACCGGGCCGATTTTCAAATTTTTTGTTGAGATAGGGTCTTGCTATGTTTTCCAGGTTGGTCTTGAATTCCTGGGCTCAAGCAATCCTTCTGTCTTGGCCTCCCAAAGTGCTGGGATTACAGGTGACAGCCACCACATATGGCTTGGGACAGTGGTTCTTTTAGAAACAAGAGGGAGCACAAGTCCTTTTCTGGGATAGAAGAAGCACATGGGGTCGGGTGTGGTGGTTGATGCCTATAACTCCAGCACTTTGGGAGGCCGAGGCAGGAGAATCACCTGAGGTCAGGAGTTCAAGACCAGCCTGGCCAACATAGTGAAACCCTGTCTCTACTAAAAATACAAAAATTAGCCAGGCATGGTGGCAGATGCCTGTAATCTCAGCTCCTTGGGAGGCTGAGGCAGAAGAATTGCTTGGACCCGGGAGGCAGAGGTTCCAGTGAGCCAAGATTGTCGCACTGCACTCTGGCCTGGGTGACAGAGCAAAAGTCGGTCTCAACAAAAGAAAAAAAATACAAAAAATTAGCTGGGTGTGGTGGCACATGGTGTAATCCCAGCTACTTGGAAGGCTGATGTGGGAGGATCACTTGAACTTGGAAGGCAGAGGTGCCACTCTGCCTCCCAGTGATCCAAGATCACTCCAGTCACCCAGGCTGCAACAGAGCGAGCTGAGATCGTGCTACTGTACTCCAGCCTGGGTGACAGAGCAAGACTCCATCTCAAAACAAAACAAAACGAAAATACATGTCATTGTGTGTAAGGAATCCCTCCAGCTCCAGCTGTAGCCCCCATGCCTGCTCCCTCATCTTCTCATCGTCGTTTACTCTCTGCGAGTTTCTTATTGAGCTGTGTTACTTTTGTTTGCTTTCCTATTCCACTGAGAGTCCAAGAGAGCAGTGCAGGGCTGTCTTATCCCTCACTTGAACCTCACTGTATCTCCACCACCTAGTACACAGTAGGTGCTCAATACATGTTTGTTCAACAAAAGATCTTATGTATACATACATAGAATATTTGATGGCATCAGACTTATATTGTGTACATGGTTGTATACACCCTTCTGCCACCGTTTATGCTTTTTTAGTATTTTCCTGTCATTAAATCTTCTTTGAGAACGTTTTTGAAAGAGCCATACAGTACTCATTTATACTAATGTCTGTGCCCCCATCTCTTATCATCTTTATTAAACTATGGGGAGGATTTTTACTTATTTATTTATTTGTTTTTGAGACAGAGTCTCGCTCTGTTGCCCAAGTTGGAGTGCACTGGCATGATCTCCACTCACTGCAACCTCCGCCTCCCAGGTTCAAGTAATTCTTGTGCCTCAGCCTTCCAAGTAGCTGGGATTACAGGTGCACACTACCATGCCTGGCTAATTTTTATATTTTTAGTAGAGATGAGGTTTCTCCATGTTGCCCAGGCTGGTCTTTAACTCCTGGGCTCAAGTGATCTGCCCCTCTCAGCCTCCCAAAATGCTGGGATTACAGGTGTGAGCCACCTTGCCCAGTCTTATTTACTTAGTTAATTAAAAAGAGTTCTATAATAGAGATGGGGTCTCACTATGCTGCCCAGACTTGTCTCAAACTTCTGAGCTCAAGTGATCCTCCTGCCTCGGCCTCTCAAAATGCTAGCATTACAGGTGTGAGTCACCATGCCTGGCCTATTTATTTAAGAGACAAGGTCTCACCATGTTGCCCAGGCTGGAGTGCAGTGACACTCTCATAGTTCACTGCAGGCTTGAACTCCTGGGCTCAAGCCATCCTCCTGCCTCAGCTTCCTGAGTAGCTGAGACTATAGGTGCAAACCATTATACCTGGCTAATTTAAAAATTTGCTGTAGCAATGGGGTCCTGCTATGTTGCTCAGGCTGGTCTCAAACTCCTGGCCTCAGCAATCCTCCCACCTTGGCCTCCCAAAGTGTTGGGATTACAGGGGAGAGCCACCATGCCTGGCCCTGGAAAGGCTTTCTCGAGGGAAATGACTGATCAAGCAAAGGCAGTCTGTGTTGGGGGAGCAGATTGGGAGGTTGTGAGAAAAGTCTTAAGGGTGTTGAATTCAGGAACGGTGTCTAGAGAGCTACGTGACTAGGGATTCCTGTGCCCAGTAGTGTGTTGGTGAACCAATTCTCAAAAACAAATGTAGCATTTGCCAATTTCCATACTGTAAATCCTACCCTAGTCACTTTCAAGTTCCCAATGTGATGTGGCTAAACATGGAATTGGAAAGTTACCTGCACAGTCGGCTCTCCTGTGCCAATGGGAGCAGGCTCCAAGACACCCCACCCATGCCCAGGCCTGATCCTCCTTCTGTGATGAGGAGCCCTCTGTCCTTCATGACTGTGAGCCCTCCCTGGGCCCCAGGCTCAGAATCTCAGATCAACCAGAGACTCAGCCAGTCCTGGACAGAGGGCCCATCGGGGAGGCTGGAGTCCTGATCTTGGAATCTCTCTATCAGATTTCTCAGCCAAGATGAAAACCCTCAGATTCCCCCAGCTCAGTGATCTGGAACTGCCCTGGCCATTGAAGTGTGGGCCTTTGCCCGTGCCTGGAGTCTGGGGCTGAGCCTGCATTCCACCTGGGCAATGTCCCCAGGACCCACCCTCAGAGCTAAGCCACCAAATGTGGCTCAGTATCAGGCACAGGATGTCCCACAATGGCCATTGAAATTTATTGAGTGCTTGTAGTATGCCAGGCTGCACTAAACACCTGGCGTGTATTTATTTTCCAGCCTCACGCTCATCCTAGAGGTGGGTGCTATTATTATCCCCACTTTACAGATGAGGAAACTGGGGCACTGAGAGAGTAACTCACTTGCCCAAGAACACTTGGCTTGGAAGTGCAGGTGCCAGGGTTTGATCCCAGGTCAATCTGTTGCTAAACCCTCTTCTGCTAAATCCTGGGCTCAGCATTTCTTCCCACTGAAGTCTTTATGAACCACCTGCTGTGTGTATCACATGGGTGTTAGACTATGGAGGGAGATGGCAAGAAGATGATTACAAATTTGGCTTAAAGGAACTTGAGGTTGGGATTTGGCCATTTCTTGAGCACCTACTATGTGCCAGGAATGATGCTAAGTCCCTTACACTGCCCTCGAGATGAACTCTCATAATGCTCTGGGAAACTCATGAGCCTGCCCTCTCCCTCACCTACCTGGATGGTCCCCTGGGGGTCACACACTCTTTCTGGTCTGCCTTTCCTCCTTCAGTACCCTGACAGGGGCTGCCCTAGGCAACCTCTAACTCCCTGCTAGTTTCAGGTCACAGCTTTTCAGAACAACAGGAAATGGCCCGGCCATGTGGAAAGTTTGGGGAGTGTGGCCATTGCTCCAGGCAAATTGTGGGGTCACACTCCAGATACTGGACAAGAGACAGAGCTGGCTTGCTGGAGGCCCAGCTGGCACAGTCTATATCCTTGGTATTTTCCCCTGGGGGGCTGGGGAGGGGTGTTTGGGTATATGACTTCCTGCTTAGCTCTGGAAGATGGGCCAAGATGGCTTCGTGGCAGTTTAGCGGGCATCCCGTGCGGGCTCTAGGACCAGGCCCCTCAGGTTCCATCATCAGGGAGTTCCCACAGGGGTCCTGGGGGTCTGGAGGCCTGTCTGAGGTCTCTGCAGGCTCTCAGAAGAAAAAGGTTCAACGAGTAGTTTCCACCCACTGTGTGTGGGGGGATGGAGGGGGTAGGGGAAGATTCCTGTCTTAAAGCTGCAGTTACATAGCAAATACCATAAGTACCATTCCACCCACTACCTTAGGTGGTACATTTTCTTTGGGGAGGATCTGGGGTAACTGACAAAGATCACAGTGGGCCGGGCACTGTGGCTCACACCTGTAATCCCAGCACTTTGGGAGGCTCAGGTAGGTGGATTGCTTGAGGTCAGGAGTTCAAGACCAGCCTGACTAAATGGTGAAACCCTGTTTCTACTTAAAATACAAAAATTAGCCAGGCTTGGTGGCGGGCACCTGTAATCCCAGCTACTCAAGAGGCTGAAGCAGGAGAATCACTTGAACCCAGGAGGTGGAGGTTGCAGTGAGCTGAGATTGAGCCATTGCACTCCAGCCAGGCTCAAAAAAAAAAAAAAAAAGACCACAGTGGGAATGGGGCTTTAAAGACTCCTTTGGGGCTACGGCTGTTCTGGATCTAACCCTGGGTCATGCCTCATACCCTTCTGAGGATGTTGCAATACTTTTAAGCCTTAGAGCCTGTTCTGCTAAATCCATTTCCCAGATGGGGTAAACTGAGGCCCAGTCTCTGGTGGGTCAGAGACTCACTAGGCAGCTACCAGCTGAGGAAGGAATTCCAGGGCTCTGAGTTCCTCATCAGCCTGTGTGGGAGTCAAGGAGGGAGACTGGGAAGCAGACCACTGGGCTGCTGGCAGAGCCGGGCAGGGCACTCCTGGTCCCGCCGGTCTGGGCGTTGTTCCTGCACTCAATCTGCAGGGGCACTCCCTTTGGTGTCCGGCCTTTCTAACAGCTTTTGAGCAGGTCAACAATGAACTCAAAGGGAGAAATAAGTGTGCGCGTGGGTCCGCCTGGGGACTGGCCCTCCCTGCCTGTCACACTATCTCATTTAAAATCAGAAAATGTACAAACCTGGAGCCACCAGAGCAGAGAAAAAGGAAAGAAAATCTCTGCCTGGAGTGGAAGAGCATCCTGGAAGCCTTCCCAGCAGAGGTGACGCTCGGGCCACGCCTCAAAAGACAACAATCAGAATATCACTTTCTGGATGTGTATTAGGTGCCTGTCACTGCCTCGAGACTTTTACCTTCATTAACTCATTTAATTCTCTCAAAATCTTGTGACTGAAATGTGATGTCATCCTCACTCAACAGAAGACCAAACCAAAGCACAGAGAGGTTTAGTGACTTACCCAAGTCCACACAGCTACCAAATGGCAGAGCCAGGATTCGAACCCGGGAATGCAAATCGGTTACTGACTGTGAGACCTCTGCCAAGTTATTTAACCCCTC
The DNA here is from genome assembly GCA_963573385.1 of Cacajao melanocephalus. Lineage (NCBI taxonomy): Eukaryota > Metazoa > Chordata > Mammalia > Primates > Pitheciidae > Cacajao > Cacajao melanocephalus. Next base: position 26,645 of record CAUYLG010046672.1, on the reverse strand, counting down.
TGAACCTCAGTTTCTTTATCCATAAGCTGCAGGTAATGGGGTAGTAGTGCAGCAGTGTGTGGTGCACATCTGTGAAGACAAAAATGAGCTAATCCCAGTAAAGCGCTTAGAAGAGTGCCTGGCACCCATGAAGTGTTCAAACAACTGTGGATGACTTTTTATCATCGCTGTAGTGGTTATCTTCAAGCCTTCCCCTCCCCCATCCGGCCGCGGCTTCCTCCCCCGCAGTGCCAGCCCGTGACGTTAGAGCAGAGTCTGGGTTCTGTGTTTAACTGGAAGCTAAAACGAGATGGAAGGGGATGTTCGAGACCCCTCCCTTGACTCTGAACAGACCCCCAGGGAATGTGCGACCCTCTCTCTGGCGACGCCTCCCTCCCACCGCTAATGCTTGCTCCTGAACATGGGGCGCGGAGGTTGGAGAGAGGAGGCCGGTGCCTGCATGGTAGGCAAGGAGGGGCGAGGGCGGAGAGGTGTGAATGTGTCGGATGAGGGACAGGAGGGGGACAGACCGCGTCTTTTGAGCCCAATGCCAACTCACCAGGAGACAGCGGCCACGCCCATCAGGACAGGGGCCCCTCCCCACCTGGCAGTGCCAGCCTAGGCGCACCCTGGTCTCCGCCGCCCGGGTGCTGTGGCGCGTCTTACTGGGGTGCCGGCAGAGGGCGCGCGAGGGGGCTCGGGGTCAGGCGGGGGACCCTACGGGAGGCGGGATTGGGGGGAGGTCCCTGGGCCGCCCCTCCCGCCCCCTGCCAGACCAGACCGTTTTCCTGGAGCTCCAGACTCACAGGCAAGAGCCCGCTGCTCCCCTGCGCGCCTTCTGCTGGGAGCACCGCTCCTACCTGTAGAGTCCGGACGGGCGCTCCCTCCCAGGGCACCTGTACCGTCTCCTCCTTCGGAAACCTCCCTCCCCAGCTACCCAGGTCTCGGACAGGCGGTGCCGGGACCCCAGGGCAGGGCTCCAGGCTTGAAGCAGGTGACATGTAGACGTCCCCTGGTCCAGCCTCGGAACCCGAGCGCCCCTTCTGCCCGGAAAGTTTGAGGCTAGGCGCCATGGCCAAGACCAGCTCCCTGAATGTCCGTGTGGTGGAGGGCCGGGCGCTGCCCGCCAAGGACGTGTGAGTACTCCTAGGGCGCTTTGGGTTAAGGGGCGCGCCAGGCCTGGGGTGGGGCTGGGGTCGCCCTTTCCGCGTGCCAGGGCAGGTTGGCAGGAGGGCTAGGGGTTCTTGTCTCAGACTGGTATTGGGGCAAGTCTGCTTTAAAGGGGTGAGAGGCCCCATGCCCATGGCTGTCCCAGTGGGAGGGGGGGCGCCCAGACTTAGCAGATGCCCTGCCCCGCCCCACCCCCGGGCAGGGAAGGGGGTGTCTTTGTTCCTGGGATGTACGTGGAGGGGGTCTTCCAGAGCTGAAGAGGGGATCAGAGGACCAGATTCTGTCAGATCTGGGAGGGGACAAGGCGGAGGGTCTCTTACTTAGTCCAGGCAGGTGTTGGAGGTGGCTCCTCCAGGCCTGGGTGGGGGCCTAGCAAGAGAACCCTGGGGAGGACCCTTGGAGGGCCTGGGATCAGATGGGCCCCACACCGCGTGTGCATCTGGTGTTTAGGTTTGCAGCGTGTCAGCAGGTGGCCCTCCAGGGTCCTCTTGACCCCAAGCCTCGGGCTCTCTAGTCTTGTGGCTCCCAGCCTTGTGTGGGCTTCCTGGGTGCTGAGCTGCTTGAAGAGGCCAATTCACCGCTGCAGCCCCCTCCCCAGTCAGGTGCGATGGGACTGGGGGACCCTACAGCTCCCCTCACTACCAGTCCCAAGCTATGCTTCTTCCCCCAAGGTTGAGTCAGCGCTGCTGAATCGGCAGAATGGGGGGGAGTTCCCCCTCCTGCTTGGCCTAGTGCCCAGAAGGGGCTCTGAGGGCCTCAGCACCTTCGACAGGTGTAGGATCCTCGGGAGGACGTTTGCTGTGTGACCTTGAACCTGCTTCTCTCTGTGCCTTGGTTTCCCATTTGGGCAATGGGAGCTCTGGACCGGAGTCCCCGTCTGGATGCCTGGGGTCTCCCATCCAGCTGGGAGGGTGGAAGACCTGTTAGGAGTTCCTGTGTGGCCCAGGTGAGCAGGAACATGGATTTTGAGCATTCGCCTGTGTTGAGGTTCGGTCTTAGCTCTGCGTGATTCTCCAAGCTCTGGGCTCCCAGAGGGGACTCTCCTGCCTGATTTCGTGATACTCCCAGCCTCCCAACACTGCAGCCGTGTCAAGGGGGCAGCTGTTGAGAGCAGTTTTTACCACCCTTCATCCTCATCAGGTACACCAAATGAACATGCCCTGAACGAGAAGCAGAGGGTGTGCTGTGCCAGCTCAGTGACTGGACGAGCCCCCGGCCAGCATCTTTCTGAGCTGTCCCCTCAGAGCCCGTGGGAATAGACAGCCTACACAGTCAGGGCGTTGAAGCTGGGCTGGGGACCTGGCAGCTGCTGGACAGTGGAAGGAGTCCTTTCCAGAAACGGGGTTCTCACTCACTGAGCTCTGGCCCCTCCACCAGTCCTGGCTGGGAGGTCATGAGGGGGCGATGGTGTCGCCCCTGCACCAGGACAGTGGCTCACAGTAACCTGCTGCTTCTCTGGAGAAGAAACTTGAGTCATGCCTGGTTCCTGTAGCTCCTGGCTGCCCCTCCTGCCCCCAATTCCTGGGCTAGTGAGCTGTGAAATAGGTCATGCCCTAGAGCAAGGGTGGGGAGGAGTCACTAAGCCCTGGCTGGGGGGGGGGGTCCAGCCACCGTGCCTCAGTTTCCCTAGCTGTGAGCACCCTTCTTCAAAGGGGCTCTTCCTGGAGCCTGCTGGGAGCTCCATGCTGTGGCAGCTCTTAGGTGGGGTGTGTTCTTTCCTTCTTCTCCTAAGGGAAAGGGCCCAGACTGCCCGAAGTATTGTCAGGTTTGAGGGGGTCCGAGAGGAGGCCTCTGCAAGTGATTTTAGAGTTATTACTATTATAAATAATAGCCATCAGTCACTGAGGGCTTAGTGTGGACCAGGTCCTGTGCTTAACACTTCATATGGTCCTACTGGCGTCTCTTATTTTACCAATGAAGAAACTGAGGACCAGAGAGGCAAAGCCACTTGCCTAAGGTCACCCAGCTGGGATTTGAACTCTGACTACTACATGCCCAAACCAGACTGGGCAGGCAATGGCTGAGGGGCCTGCTTTCCCAAGCCTGAGCTGAAGCAGGGGCCGTGGGAGAGGCCATGAGTCTGGAGAGATCAGGGGTTTGGAAGGGGCCACCTGCTCCCACCACCGTTGCCCTCCCTGATAGGAGCCTGATAAGGCCCTCGTGCGTCAGAGCCCTGCAGCTGACTAGTGCTGAGCTCGGCTCCCAGGAGGGCCTGCAGGTCAGGCTGGGTCTGCAGGAGGGGGCGTGTCTCCCAGCCTTCTGCTAATGGGATCCCAGCCCATCTGACCCCACATCTGTAGCTGGGGAAACTGAGGAATGGGAACCTGCATAAAGGGAGCTTAGGAGTGGAACCCAGGGAGGGAAACTGAGATACAGGGCATTACCCAGCTGCAGATGTCTGAAGGTAAAGCCAAAATGGGGAAACTGAGGCTCCTGGGGTTACTGAGTCCAATGGATTTGGGATGGAGCCAGAAGGGGAAACTGAGGCCTGGGACACTCCACAGAAGGGGATTCAGAGGTAGGACCCACAGAGGATCATGAAGACACTGGCCATCACCCGTCTAAAGTATTCAGGGATAGAAGCCAGGTAGGGAAGTGGAGGTATTGGAGTGTCCAGCCAGAGGGGGCTAAGGGAAGGACTCCAGAGAGGGAAACTAAGGCACAGGGAAGGGTCATCCAGCAAGACAGGCTCAGGCTGGAGCCAACTCTTAGTGCCAACATCCCTCTTTCCTGGAATCCCTGAGGCATTTGTGGATCTGTGACAAACTGGACACAGAGAAGGTGCCAGAGATGAAGGGAGTGGTGCTGGGGCATGGAGGGAGAGGGCCATTTAGAGGGGTAGAGGGGTCCTTGGTTAAGAATGCGGGTGTGAGCCCACACACCTGGGTTCCAGTCCTATCTCCATTGTTACTCCCTGCCTCCAGAGAAGGCTCTCCACAAATCCAGTCCTTCAGAATTAGCTCTGGAGGGCCCAATGCATGCCAGATGTGGGGGTGGGTGGTAGGGAAGGGGGGACACAGACTCTCCCCAGGGAGTTCACAGTTTGGAAGTGTCAGGGAGGTGGAGAGACAGACACGAAATGCATGGAGAAATAAGGGAGGCCGGGCATGGTGGCTCACGCCTGTAATCCCAGCACTTTGGGAGGCCAAGGTGGGTGGATTACTGGAGGCCAGGAGTTCGAGACCCAGCCTGTCCAGCGTGGTGAAACCTTGTCTCTACTAAAAATACGAAAAATTAGCCAGGCGTGCTGGTGCGTGCTTGTAATCCCAGCTACTTGGGAGGCTGAGACATAAGAATTGCTTGAACTTGGGAGGCGGAGGTTGCAGTCAACCAAGATGGTGCCACTGCACTCCAGGCTGGGTGACAGAGTGACACTGTCACAAAAAAAAAAAAAAACAGAAAAGAAAAGAAAAAAAGAAAGATAAAAGAAGAAAGAAGATGATTTTAGGTGGAGGTTGTTTTAGACAGGACAGTGGTGGCCAGGGACAGGCTCTCGAGGAGGTGACTTTGGACTGAGATTTGAATGGCAGGAAGGAGCCAGCCATGGCAGTATCAAGGCCAGAGTGTCTTAGGCAGAGGGGACAGCAGATGCAAAGGCCCTGAGGCTGGCCCGGGCCTGAAGAAAGACAAAGGAGTCCTGTGTGACAGGATGGAGGAGGAAGTGAGGGGCCTGCTAGACAGCTTGGGTTTTGCTGGTGACTGTTATTATGAAGGGGGGCTGGCATGGATGGGCCGATGACTCATAGCTACTCAAGGGGGTGCAGCACATCTTAAGAGATTTTGAGAGTTGATTTTGAGGCCTGGGTCCCCTGGTCTGTGCTTGTAGGGAGAGTGCTGACTCTGTCCCCACGGAGGGCTGAGGAATAGGAAGTCCCCTCCCCAGGGAAGCTCCCATTGAAAGGAAAAGCTGGGGACACAGCATTAAGGTCCCTGCGGGGGAGAGCTGGGGGCTGGCCCGCAATCCGGCCCAGCATTTGAGTTTCTCCAGCCCCCTAGGAGGTGTGTGTGAACATCATGCCTGATTTTTAGAGCAGACAAACTGAGGCCCAGAGAGGGAAGGGGACTCACCGGATGGCACAGCCAGAGGGTGGTGAAGCTATGTGTTCAAGACCCCCTGGCACATGCTCCAGGCCTCTGCATTGGGCTTTCTGGGGCCAGGACTCCAAACCTCCTGGCTCCAGGCCTCCGTGTTCTATTTCTGTGAGTGGAAGCCCAGAGTGCATAGATGTGGTGGCCTGGGCAGCTGTGACATCTCCTGCTGGTTCCCTGAGGTTCTGCCTCTTAGCTGGACTTGCTGTGTGACCCTGGGCAAGTCCCCTTCTCTGTCTGTGCCGTCATCTCCCCTGCCTATGTGATGACTGGTACCCTCCACTCATGGCTGCCTTCCCAACCCTCTTCCTCCCGAATCCCCTCCTTCCTCAGGTCTGGGAGCAGCGACCCCTACTGCCTGGTGAAAGTGGACGACGAGGTGGTGGCCAGGTAAGGGGTGGTGACACCAGGCCTGGGGTGAGAGGAGGAAGGGAGGGGTCTCTTTCTAGACCTGGGGAATCTGGGACCAAGAATTCACATTTAAAGGAGTGCTGGCTGGGCGCGGTGGCTCAGCCTGTCATCCCCGAACTTTGGGAGGCTGAGGTGGGAGGATCACCTGAGGTCGGGAGTTTGAGACCAGCCTGACCAACATGGTGAAACCCCGTCTCTACTAAAAATACAAAATTAGCCAGGCATGGTGGCACATGCCTGTAATCCCAGCTACTCGGGAGGCCGAGGCAGGAGAATCGAACCTGGGACGGGGAGGTTGTGGTGAGCCGAGATCGCACCATTGCACTCCAGCCTGGGCAACAAGAGCAAAACTCCGTCTAAACACCAAAAAAGGAGTGCTTAGGGGGACTCTCGGGCCTGGTGGTGGGTGCTTTGTGCACAGCTGGGATTGCCAGCTCATCTCTCCGACCTGCCCCAGCAGCTGGCTGGACGCCCTCCCCCTCTGGACCTGATGCTGTCCCTGCTGGCTCCCCGCGGCTGACTCAGCACTGCCAGCCTGTGCCTCCCACAGTGGCCTCCCCGGGGGCGGGCATCTCACGCTTGGCTGGACTGGCTGGTTCTGGGCCTGCCGGGTGCTGCGGGCACTGGGGGTGTGTGTGTGCGTGGGCGCATGCGTGTGTGTCTCTGTGTGTGCCCACCCAGCTGGGCCTGCCTGTGAGTTGCAGGGGGTGGGGATGTTGCAGGACTAGTGTGAGCGCCTATGACCACGTGTGTATGTCCTCGGGGGTGTGCAGGGCACAGGCTCACGTGTGTGTACCAGTGTAGTTTGCGTGTACATGCACGTGTACATGACTGCCCTGGACACGCATGTGAACACCAATGCTTGCTGATTTGGGCGCACAGGCGCCGGTGTGGACACATGTGAGGGTGTCAGGATGTTTGGGGTGTCTGTGAGTCTGGCAGGGGAACATCAGAATGAGCCCTGTTTGGCTCCCACCCCCGCAGGCCGAGGGACAGTTCTCAGCCCCCACAGGCCTGATGGGGGTGGGTGGGCTGGTGGGTGGCTGAGGCCTTGGTTCCTATGGAGACGGCAGGATTCAGGATGCTCCTGCTCTGGTCCAGATGGGCTCAGAGCTGGGGGTGGGGAGCCCGCCTTGGGGAGGGTCAGCTGCAGCTCCCCCCTCCACTGTCCTCCCTGTGCTCATACTGGCCCCTTGCTACATTCCCTGACACCACCCCAACCCCACAGATTGATTTTCTGTGTGACCCCAGGCTGCTGTCTCTCCCTCTCTGGGCTGGCTGTAAGGAGCCTTTTAGCTCAGGAGCTGGGGAACCTTCAGAGGACCTTTGGCTGGGAAAAGGTCAGGTTGTGGGGAGATGTTTGGGAGGAAGCACTGGGGGTCCATCTGAGGTTGGTGCCGCTGGGCTGGAGGAAGAGGGCTGTGTGTGTGTGTGTGTGTGTGTGTGTGTGTGTGTGTGTGTGTGTCTGGGTCTCCAGGTGTCTGCCTCCTGTGTGGCCTGAGGACTCCTAGCCCCCTGCACCTCCTTTCACAGGACAGCAACTGTCTGGAAGAGCCTGGGCCCCTTCTGGGGGGAGGAGTACACCGTGCACCTGCCTCTGGATTTCCACCAGCTGGCCTTCTATGTGCTGGACGAGGACACCGTTGGGTGTGTGGCTGGGGAAAGTGGGATGCGTGGGTTGGGGACCCAAGCCTGGGCACCTGAGGGGAGAGGGGACGTGGGTCCACACCCCACGAGAGCGTGCCCTCCCATCCAGACCTTGACGCCTGCCCCCGCTTCTCTCTGGGCGGGGCAAGGGAGTCCCTGACTCAGACCCTCATGTACCCCCTCCTGCAGGCATGATGACGTCATCGGCAAGATCTTGCTGAGCAAGGAGGCCATTACAGCCGACCCCCGAGGTGGGCAAGGGGCAGGGGCAGAGGGAGGAGGGGGCCATGCTCAGGCTGGGCATTTGCAGGGGCATAGCACATGGCACCAGGAAGCACAGAGCCTTCAGTGGAAACTTATTTCTCTTGTTGCTTTTGTCTTTAATTTTTGTTTGTTTTTAATTGTTGTTAGAGACGAGGTCTTGCTCTGTCCCCCAGGTTGGAGTGCGGTGGTGCTACCATAGCTCACTGCAATCCTGAACTTCTGGCTCAAGTGATCCTCCCATCTCAACCTCCTGCATAGCTGGGATTACAGGTGCACGCCACCACACCCAGCTAAATTTTTCAGAAATATCTTGTAGAGACGGAGTCTTGCTGTGTTGCCGAAGCTGGTCTCGAACTCCTGGGCTCAAGCAATCCTCCCACCTTGGCCTCCCAAAGTGTTGGGAGTACAGATGTGAGCCACCATGCCCAGCCTGGTCTTTACTTTTTGAGCAGTTAATTTGTTTGCCTAGTTCAATATTCAGGTTTTACAATAAGCACCCCAGCTACTCTGTTCCCTTCCTGACATCGTCAGCTTCTTGTATGTCCTTCTAGAAATATTTTAAACATATATAAGCACGTAACAGTGGTAATAGCAGGCTGGGCATGGTGGCTCTCTGCTGTAATCCCAGCACCTTGGGAGGCAGAGGCAGAGGCAGAAGGATCGCTTGAGCCCAGAAGTCCGAGAGCAGCCTAGATAACATAGGGAGACACCATCACCACTACCAATTATTTAAAAATAGTAATAGCAGCAAACATTTATATACCATATATATAAATATATATATAAATATGCTGACCACTAAGTCCTTTACATGTATAGTCTCAGTTACCATCATAACCCCTTGAGGTAGGTTCACCATAACCCTGAGAGGTAGGTGCTTTAACGACTAATGCCCACTTTACAGGTGAATAAACTGAGGCAGAGAGGGCCAAATGACTTGCTCAAGATCACATTATTAAGTGAGGCAGCCAGGATTTGAACCAAAGTTGTCTAGTTTCAGAGTCTGTGCTTTTGTGTGTATGTGAGAGACAGGGTCTCATTCTGTCATCCAGGCTGTGACGCAGTGGTGCAATCTCAGCTCACCGCAGCCTCAACCTCCCAAGCAGCTGGGACTACAGGCGTGCACTACCACACCTGGCCAATTTTTGTATTTTTTTGTAGAGGCAGGGTTTCACCATGTGAAACCAGGCTGGTCTTGAATTCTTGGTCTCAAGTGATTCACCTGCCTCAGCCTCCCAAAGTGCTGTGGTAACAGGTGTGAGTCATTGCACTCAGCTGAGTCTGTGCTCTTAATACTGCACTATCTGTGTTTTTTCTGTGCTTATACAAATTGCAGCCTTTTACATTCTGCTCTGTATGTTGCCCTTTAAAAAAATTTTTAATGAATTAATTTATTTTTGAGATGGAGTTCTCTCTCTCCCAGGCTGGAGTGCAATGGCACAATCTCGGCTCACTGCAACCTTTGCCTCCTGGGCTCAAGCAATTCTCCTGCCTCAGCCTCCTGAGTAACTGGGATAAAAGGCACTCGCCACCACACCTAGCTAATTTTTGTATTTTCAGTAGAGACAGGGTTTCACCATGTTGGCAGGACTGGTCTCGAACTCCTGACCTCAGGTGATGCACCTGCCTCAGTCTCTCAAAGTGCTGGGATTACAGGCACGAGCCACCATGCCTGGCCTGTATCTTGCCTTTTTACTTCACTAAGTATCTCTGAGATCTTTCTGTAACAGTGCTCTCAGAGTTTCTGCATTCTTCGTTTGCTATGGCTTCGTGGTTCTCCATTGTGTAGCTATACCATTGTTTATTTAGCTAGTTCCCTGTTGATGGCATCTAGGGAGTTCACAGTCTTTCCCTGGCTCAAGCAATGCTACAACAACTGGCCTGTACAAATATAATTTCACACATATGTAAGTTCTATCCATCAGTCAGATAAATTCCTAGAGGTGAATTGAAGAGTACATACATTTGTATACTTGATAGTTCTTGTTAAATCACCCTCCATGGAGGAGTTAACAATTTACTCACCCTACACTCTCATGCAAACAGTTCTCAAACCTTTTGATCGTGTATCTGATAGGTGAAATATTGCCTCAGTGTAGGTTTACTTTGCACTTCTCCATGAATTTTCTTCCTTTTTATATACAGTTTTGAAGAATCACTTTATTTCCTCTTCCATTTATTGTCTATTCATTATTATACATGAATTTCACCCCACACTAGGTTGTTTGTCTTTTCTTATTGATTTGTAGGAGCTCTTTACATATTAGGGGAGTTAATTCTTTGTCATATTAGCTGCAATATTTTTTCTCCACTTGTCTCTTATGTTTTGACTTTGCCTATAATTTTTTCATGTATACAATTTCTTTTTCTATTTTCAATCTCATATTTTTCTTTTGGTTCTGAATTTTCTGTTAGACCTAAAAAGATCTTCCCAACTCTAAGATTAAGAGAAATATTTTAAAACGTAATTCCTTCTAACATTAATGTTTTGCATATATATATATATATACATACATATATATATATATATATATATATATATATATGTTTGTTTTGTAGAGATAAAGTCTCACTCTGTTGGCCAGGGTGATCTTGAACTCCTGGCCTCAAGCAATCTTCCTGCCTCAGGTTTACAAGGGTGCTGAGATTACAGATGTGAGTCACCATGCCTAGCTATTTATTGCATTAATAAAAAAATTAAGTCTTTGATCTATTTGTAATTTGCCTAGATATAAGGTGTATAGTAAGGATTAAACTTCATTACTTTTGGTCTACATGACTATTAACTGTCTCAATAACATTTCTTGAATAATGCATTATTTCCCTCAGTGGGAATTAGTTGAAAACCTACTACATGCTGATCTTCATTATAATCATTGCTCCTATTTCATGAGGGCTTACTATCTGCCAGGCATGATGCTAAGCACTTTACATTTACTTCTCAACACACCAGTGAAGTCTGCACCAGAATGATCTCCAATTTGCAGTGGCATGGAGAGGGGAGGTGACTTGCCCCTTCTAGAAGGTGCAGAAATCGGAGTCAAACCCAAGTTGTGTCTGCCTCCAAAATCTGTGCTCTTCATCTGCCCACTAAGCTGTACCCAGTGTGTCTCAAACATCCTCCCAGGGGAGTGAAATCAAATGAATGAAGTATGAGGTCTGGCTTGCAGGAACTTGTGGACTTAGGAAGACAGACCACATTCCCACAGAACAGGGAGCAAGAAAAGAAGGAAAGTGTCCATGTGTCTGCATGCGTGTGGGTGTTTTTTATTTATTTAAGCAGGACAGAAATGTGGAGGCAGCAGTGGGATAGAGAGACGTGAGATGGGACTTCAAAAGCACTCTCCTGCTACACAACAGTGAGATCCTGGATTAAATAGGATTCCTAATACATTGTTGGACTTTTGGTAACTTTTTTTTTTTTTTTTTTTGAGACACAGCTTTGCTCTGTCACCCAGTCGGGAGTGCAGTAGCATGATCTCAGCTCACTGCAACCTCTGCCTTTCAGGTTCAAGCAATTCTCCTGCCTCAGCCTCTGGAGTAGCTGGGATTACAGGTGTGCACCACCATGCCTGGCTAATTTTCTTTTTGTATTTTCTTTGAGACGGGGTTGGCCAGGCTAATCTTCCGATCACCTCAGGTGATCAGCTCGCCTTGACCACCCAAATTGCTGGGATTACAGGCGTGAGCCACCACGCCAGGCCAAACTTCTTTACAGAACAGGAAATCCTTCAGTATTTTTTCCATCTCAAATCATGAGGCTGGGTGGGATGGCTCACATGTGTAATCCCAGCACTTTAGAAGGCTGAGGCTGGTGGATCGCTTGAGGTCAGGAGTTCGAGAATAGCCTGGTCAACATGGTGAAAACCCTCTCTACTGAAAATACAAAAATTAGCTGGGCATGGTGGCAGGTGCCTGTAACCCTAGATACTTGGGAGGCTGAGACAGGAGAATTGCTTAAAGCTGGGAGGCAGAGGTTACAGTGAGCTGAGATCATGCCACTTCATTCCAGCCTGGGTGACAGAGTAAGACTCCATCTCAAACGAAAATGAAAACAAAAACAAACACCATTAGTTAAAACCTAACAGGGAATGAGAAACAAAAAGCAAGGAGATCATAAAGGATTTCCCTGAAAGCAAACGTCAATATCAATTCTGCAGTCAACAAAGAGACTAAAACTTGGACTGGGGGAAGGCGGGTGTTACTCAGCATGAGGATTCTCCATTAGGCTGAGACCCTCGAGGGGTCCCAGAATAACCAACTACCACTCCTCTCCAGGGATAAGCATCTTCACTTAGGTTTCCCACAGAGTAAGATCAAACAAACATGATTTCACAATCAAAGATTAGCAAACACACAAGGAAATGAGACACCATAGGCAATAGTCAGCAGAAACAATAATCATCTGATTTAGACCCAAAAAGACTTTAGATTCTGTAATTATAATATACAGGATTTTTAAAAAGAATCAGATTTAAAGAAATAAAATATGTAATCACAAGAAAGGCCGGCAACAACAGCAATAAATTACAAGTAATTACGCAGGCAGATTTTTAAAAAGAACCAAATAACATTTTTAGAGGTAAGTATAATTGTTGGAATAAAAAATTTAAATGGCTGAGTGAAACATCAGATTATTGACAGTTAAAGGGAGATTTAGTGAACTGGAAGAAAGGTCTAGAGAAATTATTCAGAATTCATCTTTGAGGAAGAGGAGGAAAAAAGATAAAATAGAAGTTCAGAGACATGGAAAATAACTGTGGAGGTTTAACATTTATTTAACTAGAGTTCCAGAGGATAGAATTTTAAAAATTAGAGACAGGCTAAAGTCATAACAAAAATTGGGAAGAGGAAATAATTTTAAAAAATTGATCTAGAATTTTACAGAACCAAAGGAGGGATATGATTTCGTAACTAGAAGAAGCACAATTTTAAATTTTAAGCAGGATTTTAAAAATCTGTATCTAGATGCATTGTGATGAATCTGCAGTGCATCAAAGACACAGTCCTTAGAATTGTATTAGATAGAAAAGGCTGGGCACAGTGGCTCCTGCCTGTAATCCCAGAGCTTTGGGAGGCCGAGGCAGGCAGATGGCTTGAATTCAGGAGTTCGAGACCAGCCTGGGCAACATGGCAAAACCTCATCTCTACAAAAACCACAAAAAATTAGCTGGCTGTGGTGGTACACACCTGTAGTTCCAGTTACTGGGGAGGCTGAGGCAGGAAGATTGTTTGAGCTTGGGAGACAGGCTGCAGTGAGCCGAGATTGTGCCATTGCACTCCAGCCTGGTGATGGAAAGCTAGAAGTCACTGGAACAATATCTTTCAAAGTGTTGAGAGAAATAGAGAGGGAGAAATGCCCAAGATTTTTTTTTTTTTTTTTTTTGAGGGAAGAGTATGTTGGGATGACATGATGGAGTTCTTTTTATACCAGGGTGAAGTGTCTGACAGCACGTGGCTCCCAGCATTGGCCCTAGAACTGACTGCACTACCTGCGTTCAAATTCTAGCTCTGCCGTTTGCTAGCTGTGGGACCGCGGACAAAGCTCTTCCTCCGTGTGCCTCATTTTCCTCATCTGAAAATAGGGATAATTGCAGCACTTGTGTCAGAAGCCAGGGTCTTAACATATTTTTAATTTTAATTGAGGCAGGATGTAGTGGCTCATGCCTGTAATCCCAGCACTTTGGGAGGCCGAGGTGGGTGGATCGCTTGATCTCAGGAGTTTGAGACCGGCCTGGGCAACATAGTGAAACCCCATCTTTACAAAACAATACAAAAATTATCCAGGCATGGTGGTGCATACCTGAAGTCCCAGTTAGTCAGGAGGCTGAGGCAGGAGAATCGCTTGACCCCGGGAGGCAGAGGTTATGGTGAGCCAAGATTGTGCCACTGCACTCTGTCCTGGGCAACAGAACCAGACCCTGTCTCAGATAATAATAATAATAATGAAAATAATGCTGATTGAATTTTTAAGTTAACACAACGTCCAGTACATGGTAGACACTTCGTACATGTTGGTGCCTATGACCTCCAGGGATTGACAGCTGGATCAACTTGAGCCGAGTGGACCCAGATGCAGAAGTGCAGGGTGAGATTTGCCTGTCGGTACAGTTGCTGGAGGATGCACGGGGCCGCTGCCTTCGCTGCCATGTGCTTCAGGCCAGGTATGCTCAAGGTGGAGGTGGTGTGGAGGGTAGCCTAAGAATGAGCAGGAGTCCCCTGGGTCTCCCCTGCTGCCTTGCCTTTGGGACCTTCTCACTCCTGGGGCACTTCTGGGCTGACAGTCAGGTTCCATGTATGGACAAACAGTCCAAACTCACTGGGTTGTAAGTTCCTAGGGCAAAATCCTACTGAGTCCCCAGGGACTAGCAGCAACAGACCACTCAGGATGACAGGTGACAGGTGAGTGTGGAGGTGTAGCCATCAAATTGTAACCGACAAATACCCAATTCATACTGGCTTAAGCAAAAGAATGACTTTATTGGCTCATATGACTGACATATAGCTTCAGGCATGGCTGGATCCAGGTGCTCAAACGATGCCATTAGGAATCTGTCTTTTAACTCTGCTGATCTCTGTGTTAGCTTTGTTCCTAGGCAGCTCTCCCCAGGTGAGAGGTGGCCCTGGCAGCTCCAGGCTGGCCCCTGCCAGCTTAGCCACTCCGACAACAACGACAAAACACTTCTATTTCCTACCATTCCAACCACTGTCCTGGGGTGAATTTTGACCAGCTCAGGCTGGGGCACATGCCTATCTCTGAACCAATTACATTGAATAATGGGTCAGGCCTGAGTCGCAAGCCCATTCTTGGGGTGGAGAGAGGGATTGGCTCCCACTAAGTCATGTGAGAGAGGGGTAGTAAGAAAGACGGGTCCTGTCCCAAAGAAAAATCAGACAAAAGATGGATGCAAGACCAAGAAAACCCACAGGTGGCCCTCCAGGGGCAGCAGCTCATGGGACGCCCATCTTCCCTCTTGCCGACTCGTCACGGCCATCCCCTTCTCCCTTCCTCAGCTCTCTGTCATCTTGCTCCCCCAGATGCCTCCACCCTTCCCCCTCTCTCTCTCATCCTGTCTTTCCGCCTCTTTTTCACCTCCCCAGCTCTCACTTTTAGGCAAATCCCTGCCCAGATTGGGAAAGGCCTCCTATTTCTAGCTTGCTGTGTGACCATAAAGCCCTTCCTTGCCCTCTCTGGGCCTCTCCTACCACCTCCAGACTTTTGCTTCCAGCCTTGGCCCCAGCTGGGGCTCCCTAGAGTCTGGTTGAGGGAGAACCAGGGAGGCAGGGGACAGGCTGAAGGACTCAGCAGGGGGCAGGAGCTCCTCGTCTTTCTTGTGCCCATGGCCCCTTCCCCAGCCACAAGGCTGTGCAGGATCCTTGCAGGCATGAGAGGGACTGATTGCTGTCGCTTAGCAACCGGGCCAGCTCCTAGGAAACCGAAGAAGGCTTTGGATGCTGAGCAGGGGTGGGAAGGGAGCAGGAAGAAGAAGGAAGCAGCTCCCGGTGTGGGGGTGGGGTGGTGGTGTGTTCCTGGGTTTGGGAAACCTCAAGAAGAAGGGATGGGGAAGCTGCCTGGAGTAAGACTTTTGGGTTGTCATGGAAACCAACGGCAAGGAGTCTCTGCCTCATGCCTTCTCTTGGGTCCTAGACAAGGTGTCGGCATGGGTGTTTGTTGAATGAATAAATGAACTGAGCAGCCACCACCTGCCAGGTGCTATGCTAGGCCCTTCACACACATCATCCCATCTCCTCCTCAGCTCTGTGAGGTTGGTCTGCTATTACTCCCATTTTCCAGGTGAGGAAATGAAGGCTTAGAGAGGGGAAGTGACTTTTCCTAATGTCCCCTAGCCAATGAGTGCAGATCCAGGCTTTGAACCTTTGCATCAAGTTTCCCATCTGGGGCCTCCAGGGAATCTAAGGCTCTCCCCACCACCCCCACTGCACTTCTACTTGCTGGGCTTTGTGATGCAGGACAGGACTTTTTGGTGCCTCGTTTTCTCATCTGAAAAATGCGAGTGCCTACCCATAGGGCAATGACAGGAAGACACTGGGTCTTGATGGGCAAGGTGAGGGGTGTCCCTAGCTGGACCCTTACAGTGGAATAGTTCGTTGCCCTGGAAACCAGCGACATTGGAATGATCTACTCGGATCAGCCTTTCCAAGGCCCACCTCGGGTGCCGTGTTCCCTCACTCCTTTCCCTGTCTGTTCCCAGGGACCTGGCTCCCAGAGACATCTCTGGCACATCTGACCCATTTGCACGTGTGTTTTGGGGCAGCCAGAGCTTGGAGACCTCAGTGAGTGGTGGGCATGAAACCGGGAAGGAGTGGGGCATCTGATGGTGGGGTGGGGTCCCCATCAGCTCTCCCACTCACAGACCACTTCCCTCATCCTCAGACCATCAAGAAAACTCGCTTCCCACACTGGGATGAAGTGCTGGAGCTGCGGGAGGTGCCAGGTGCCCCGTCCCCACTGCGGGTGGAGCTCTGGGACTGGGACATGGTGGGCAAGAACGACTTCTTGGGCATGGTGAGCCTCACTCCCTGCAACACCCTCCATGGCTCCTCAGTGCCTCCAAGGGGGAAGATGAGATGGGCTGAGTCCTGGCTCTCAGAAGGGTGGATGTGCAGCTGGCTCATCAGGTTCTCCTGGTTAGGCCTGGGTGATGCAGTTCCATTGCTGTATTGTACAGGTGAGGAAACTGAGGCTGTTAAAGGTACAGGAACCTACCCAAGATCACAGGGCGGGCCCAGATTCTTATTCTGGGATGAGAGCATGACAGATGACTGTGTGCTGGCCCTGTGCTGAGTGTCCCTCCCACAGAGCCTCACTGCTTAACCTTCATGGCCACCCTTTGAGGCTGGGTCTGTTGCTAACCCCATTTTACAGATGGGAACACTGAGGCTCATAGAGGCTAAGTGGCTTTTTCAAGGTCATATGGCTAAGAAAGAGCAGAGCCAGGATTTGAGTTCAGATCTTTTTGACTCCAGACCTACGCCCTTAGCTCCTACTCCTGGAAGTCCTGGGCTCAGGGTCTTTCTCTTGGTTTTCCCATCTTTGGAAACAGCCTGGTAGTTTCTCAAATAGTTAAAGATAGAGTTACTCTATCTAGCAATTCCTCTCTTAGGTGTATACCCCAAAGAAATGGAAACCTATGTTCACACACAAAACTCTGACATTACTGTTCAGCATTAGTCATAACAGCCCAAAATGGAGAAAACTCAGGTGTCCACCATCCATAAACAAAATGTGATCTCTCGATACAATGGAATATTATTCAGCCATAAAAAGGAATGTGGTACAGTAAGTCCTCACTTAATGTCATCCACCGGTTCTTGGAAACTATATCCTCAAGCAAAATGACATACCGTATGCTGTAGGAACTTAACTCTTGCTTACTTTTTACTTTTTACTTTTCTTTTTTTGAGAAGGAATCTTACTCTGTTGGTCAGGTTGGAGTACAGTGGCATGAACTCAGCTCAGTGCAACCTCCACCTCCCGGGTTCAAGCAATTATTTTGCCTCAGCCTCCTAAGTAGCCGGGATTACAGTGCACACCACCATATCTGGCTAATTTTTTTATTTTTAATAGAGACAGGGTTTCACCATGTTGGTCAGGCTGGCCTTGAACTCCTGACCTCAAGTGATCTGCCCACCTCAGCCTCCCAAAATGCTGGGATTACAGGCATGAGCCACCCTCCTGGCCTTTATTCTTGCTTATAGTAATTAACTGTAGTATATTTGATTTCCTTACACATTGTGAGTCAGGACTTACCCTACCAGCACATGCTGCAACATGGATGAACCATTATGCCAAACGGAAAAAGCCAGCCTCCCCAAAACACATGTGATTCCGCTTATATGAAATGTCTAGAATAGGCAAATCTATGGACACAGAAAGCTGTTTAGTGGTTGCCAGGGGCTGGGGGGCAGGAAGTGACTGGTCATGAGTACAAGCTTTTTTAGGGCTCATAGACAATGTTCTGGAATCAGTGGCACAACTAATTGCGGTGACTCTGTGAATATACTAAAGATTATTGAATAGTACACTTTAAAAAGGTGGATTGCTCGGGATGTGAATTACATTTCCATAAAGTTCTTTTAAAAGAGAGAGAGGGTGGGAGTTGAGGGTCTTCAGGGCTGTCCTCATTCCTTTTGATAGATGAAATTTATAGCCCTCAACAGAGCTGAAAATACACTCAGTCCAGACATGCTATCTCTAGCAGCTGTGTGACCTTGGGCAAATCACTCCACGTCTCTGAGCCTCAGTTTCCTCAACTGTAAATTAAGTGTCTCTGGGAGGCCCTCAGTGTCCTGGCAGGAGCTGATAATTTGGGACTTGCAGGAGAGAAGGAGGGGCCCTGACAGGCCATTCTGCCCCTCCGCGGGTGGGCAGTCTGCTCTTCCAGGGCTGGATGAGACCTGAGCAGGGCAGGGCGGGGCAGGGCACGGCTGAGGGTCTGTGTGTCTCTCCCTAAAGGTGGAGTTCTCTCCGAAGACCCTCCAGCAGAAGCCGCCCAATGGCTGGTTCCGCCTCCTGCCCTTTCCCAGAGCAGAGGAGGATTCTGGGTAAATGTAGGTGCAGAGGGAGGGGGCCAGGTTGGAGCCACGTCGGGCAGCATCCACAGCTTGTGGGCACAGCCCATGCCAGCCCACGCGCTATCACTATGCCACTTCATTCATGCATTCATCCGTTTAACAACTGTCTACGGACGGTCTCTCAAGGTGTTTACATAAGTCCACATGAGTTCGCTTTACACCCATTCACCTGTTCATGTGCAAATATGTTGGTTCACACTTGATGTATATTCAGAGCTTTGGGTCCTTCCACACGTGTCCATACTGTTCATTCTTGAGCACACTTGTTTAAACATCTCTGCTTGTCCTGACTTGTTTATACCCATCAAGATCAGTTCACACCTGTTTGTACTGGCCACACCTGTTCACACTCATCCACGCTTGTTCACACTGTTGTCACTCATCTATACGTGTCCACACTTGTCCACACATCTTGTACATATTTGTGTACACCGGCCACATCTATCCACTTCAGATCCACTTCAGCCACAGTTGTTTACATTGTTTGTGTACATTCCTTTTTTTTTTTTTTTTTTTGAGATGGAGTCTTGCTCTGTTGCCCAGGCTGGAGTGCAGTGGCACGATCTCAGCTCACTGAAATCTCCACGTCCAGGGTTCAAGTGATTCTCCTGCCTCAGCCTCCCCTGAGTAGCTGGGATTACAGGCGAGTGACACCATGCCCAGCTAATTTTTTGTATTTTTAGTAGAGACAGAGTTTCACTGTGTTAGCCAGGATGGTCTTGATCTCCTGACCTCGTGATACGTCTGCCTTGGACTCCCAAAGTCCTGGGATTACAGGTGTGAGCCACCACGCTCGGGCTGTACATTCCTATTTATACCTGTTCTCACCTGCCTACCCCTGTTCACGCCTGTCCACACGTGTCTATACCTGCCCACACCTGGCTTGTTTTGCAAACATCCACCCTCTTCCCATGTGTGCCCATTGGCCTCTCGCGGCTCTCCACACCTGCCCATGCACACTTGTGCTCTTCCAGAAAAGCATCGTTCATTTTCTTTTCTTTTTCTTTTTATTTGAGATGGAGTCTCGTTCTGTCACCCAGTCTGGAGTGCAGTGGCACAATCTCAACCTCTGCCTCCCAGGTTCAAGCAATTCTCCTGCCTCAGCCTCCTAAGTAGCTGGGACTACAGGTGTGTGCCACCACACCGGCTACTTTTTGTATTTTTAGTAGAGATGGGGTTTCACCATGTTAGTCAGGCTGGTCACAAACTCCTGACCTCAAGTGATCCACCCATCTTGGCCTCCCAAAGTGCTGGGATTATAGGTGTGAGCTACCGCACCCAGTCGGATCTTTCATTTTCTTATGATCTGATCCTGGACAGGGGGAGCCTGGGTGCCCTGCGTCTGAAGGTGCGCCTGATCGAGGACCGCGTCCTGCCCTCCCAATGCTACCAGCCTCTCATGGAGCTGGTCATGGAGTCTGTGCTGGGACCAGCAGAGGTGGGTGTGGCAGGCAAGCAATGCTACCGGGGGGTGCTGGGGGTCCGGGTCCTGGCCTCCCCTGCCTCACGGAGCCCCATCTAGGCCCATCTGCTTTGGGGGTCCCAGAGGCCGAGGTTAACTCTGCGTCGCCTCCCCACCTAGGAGGACACTGCTAGCCCCCTGGCCTTGCTGGAAGAGCTGACCTTGGGGGACTGCCGCCAGGACCTTGCCACCAAGCTGGTGAAACTCTTTCTTGGCCGGGGAATGGCTGGACGCTTTCTGGACTATCTCACCCGGCGTGAGTTGGCTCGGACCAGTGAGTTGCCCGCACAACCCCCTGCCATCACCTCCCCCCCGGCCACCAATGTTGGGCCTGCAGGAGGGTCCCTGGGGGAGGAATGGGGAGGTATCAGGCAGAGGAAAAAGGCTCCTTTTTCTGTGGGTCCCTGTACTGTGCACCCCCAGACAACTGGGAGCCCAATTGCCTGCTCAGGCCCTGGTTTTGCCACTCGTGAGCTGTGTGACCTCAGGCAGTTCACTTAACCACTCTGGGTCTCTGTACTGTGAATGGGGTTGATGTTTTGGGTCTTTCTGATTCTTGGGGCTGGAAGAATCATGACCCCCACCTTGGGTGAGTGGGGTGAGCTGGGTGCAGCTCCCCAAATCCCAGCAAACACTTCCTCCTGCCCTCCCAGTGGACCCCAACACCCTCTTCCGTTCTAACTCCCTGGCATCCAAGTCGATGGAACAGTTTATGAAGGTGAGTAGGTGAAGGCCTGGGGGGACCAGGCGCAGCCTCCTCCAGTGCGTCCTTCCCAGTGCCTGCCTGGATCCCGCACTCGGCTGGCTTCAGACAGCGCTGGGCGGTCGAGCTGCAGTGCTGGTGGCTGGTGCCAGGTCTCGCCCTGAGTTGCACCTGTGTGTGTCCCCCACCCCAGCCCCGGCCTCTCTCTGAACCTCTCCCTGCATGGTCCCCCCTGTGTCCAGCTCATGGGCATGCCCCGGCCTCACCCTCAGCCCCACCCCGTGTGGTGCCCCCTGCCCCCAGCTCGTGGGCATGCCCTACCTGCATGAGGTCCTGAAGCCCGTGATTAGCCGCGTCTTTGAGGAGAAGAAGTACATGGAGCTGGATCCCTCCAAGATGGACTTGGGCCGCACCCGGTGAGCAAAGCCCCGACCCTCCAATGGCCCCCCTTGGCTACCCGGAGCCTTGTCTGGGGACCGTGTCCATGCTGACTGCCACCCACCCTGGGGCACAGCTGCTCAGGAGCTTGGTGGCTGAGCCCACTGCCTCACACATGAGCCCTTAGGCCCTGAGGCTGTGTAGTATAGGGGTTATGTTTAGGACTCTGATACTAAGCTCCCTAGGTTTGTAATCCCAGGTCTGCCACTACTGGTAGACAAAATTGCCAAAACTTCTATGCCTTAGTTATTAAGTTGTTTTCTTGTGTGTGAGTGGTTTTTTTTTTTTTTTTTTTGAGATAAGGTTTTACTCTGTCACCCAGGCTAGGGTGCAGTGGTGTGACCATGGATCACTGCAGCCTCAACTTCCTGGGCTCAGGTAATTCTCCCACCTCAGCCTCCTGAGTAGCTGGGACCACAGGCACACACCACCACGACCAGCTAAGTTTTTGCATTTTTAGCAGAGATGGGGTTTCGTCACATTTCCCAGGCTGGTCTCGAACTCCTGGGCTCAAGCAATCCTCCTGCTTTGGTCTCCCAAAGTGCTGGGATTGCAGGTGTGAACCACTGTGCCTGGCATAATCAAATTTTTTAAGATTAAAAAACCCAAAATATTGATCTAATGTTCTTCTACTTAATGCACATACTACTTCTAAAATATCCCTTATCCAGCTTGTGAGAATACTGTGGCCTGAAGCGTGGGCTCATGACCTCTGCCCCATGGCTTATGGAACTTAACTGAGTCATGCATGTGCTCCACAAGCATTCGTGATTGTTTTTTTTGAGAGAGTCTTGCTCTGTTGCCAGGCTGGAGTGCAGTGGCACGATCTTGGCTCACTGCAACCTCCGCCTCCCCGGGTCAAGAGATTGTCCTGCCTCAGCCTCCTGAGTAGAAGGGACTACAGGCGTGTGCCATCATGCCCAGTTAATTTTTGTATTTTTAGTGGAGATGGGTTTTCACCATGTTGGCCAGGATGGTCTCAATCTCTTGACCTCGTGACCCACCTGCCTAAGCCTCCCAAAGTGCTGGGACCACAGGGGTGAGCCACTGCGCCGGCCAGTGATCTTTATTACTGCGGTGCTGGGGGTCCCCGACATTGGTGATGTTTATTACTGTGGTGCTGTGGTTCGCTGACATTGGTGATCTTTATCACCATGGTGCTGGCGGTCCCTGAGTGGGCCTGCCTGCAAGGGAGATGGCGGAGTGCTCAGTGAGATTGTGAGGAAGCACAGCAGTGGCTGGGGCTCATTCCACCTCTCCATGGGCTCCTCCTCCTTTCTCTCCAGAACCTTCTCCTATCTGGCCCAGAAGCCTGGACTGTGGAAAATGATTGCTGAGGTATCCATTGGGGACTGTGGCAGAGACAGGAGAGGGTCTTTCCTTGTGCTGTCCACACCTTCTGACTACCTTAGAGGCAGGCATCAGGACCCCCTCTTACTGATGATGCAACTGAGCCTCAGAGAGGGAAGGTCACCTGCCTGAGGTCACACAGCAGGAAGTTACAAAGCAAAGATTTGATCCCAAGCCCTGAGCAGAAGGGCACAGTCCATCCATGAGACTCCAAGTCAAGGGCTTTTCCTAGCACACTTGACAAGAATGGAGGAGACTCAGTGGGCACACATGGGGAAGGGACATCAAGGGACCTGGGCAGGGCAGGGTGGCAGGCAGGCTCTGGAGTTGGCAGTCCTGAGTTCTAATCTCTGCTATGCCATCTCCCCAGTAACCTCTCTGAGCCTCGGTTTTCTCCTCTGTTAAATGGGAACAGTAAGGCCACTTACCCCATCAAGTTGCTGTCAGGATTAAACAAGACCTTGCCAGAGACAATGAATCCAGGGCTCGGCACGTTGGGTCCAGGACACAGTTGGGCTGAGAACCCCCAGTTCTCAGTCTGGGTGTGGGCAAGACAGACCTTCAATCTGTGGGGAAAGAAAGGAACACGGTAATTGCAGATGGAAAAGTGCTGTTCTGTCATCCACAAAACAAAACAATTATTGAGTGCCAGGCTCTGGGCTAAACATGGAGGATATAGCAGGGAACAAACAGTCCCAAGTCCCTATTCTGGGGGGAGACAGATAATGAGCAACTAGAGGAAGAAGGTTTATTGTTTTTTGGGTTTTTTTTGAGAGAGAGTCTTGCTCTGTCACCGAGGCTGGAGTGCAGTGGCTCACTGCAACCTCCACCTCCCAGGTTGAAGTGATTCTCCTGCCTCAGCCTCCCGAGTAAGTGGGATTACAGGCATGCACCACCATGCTGGGCTAATTTTTGTATTTTTTGAAGGAGATGAAGTTTCACCATGTTGGCCAGGCTGGTGTTGAATTCCTGATTGCAAGTGACCCGCCGCCTCGGCCTCCCAGAGTGCTGGGATTACAGGCATGAGCCACTGTGTCCAGTCGGGAAAAGGGGACCAGGGAATGGAAGGAAACGAGGCAGGGGAGAGGCCTGTGATATTCCATAGGGTGGGGACAGGGGCAACCTCACAGGGAAGGGGACATCTAAGCAAAGACTTACAGGCAGTGAGAAAGGGAGTCTTGTGGAGATTTAATGGGAGAGCATTCTGGGGAGGGAGATGAGCCCAGCGCAAAGGCTGTGAGATGGGAATGAGCTCATCCTGTTTGAGCAACAGCAAGAAACCCGGTGGCAAGCGGCAGGAGGGAGGCTGCAGAGCTGTAGGAAACATGGGTCCTCTCTGAGCTCAGCGGGCCGGTGGAGGGTTTGGGGCAGGCAGATGCTGAACCCCAAGGCTGAGCTGCTCCGCCGGCCCCTCCAGGAGGATCTCCTTCAAAGGCGCGCCCTCGGAGGAGCAGATGCGGGAGACCAGCCTGGGGCTGCTGACGGGCTACCTGGGACCCATTGTGGACAGCATCGTGGGCTCCGTGGGGCGCTGCCCACCTGCCATGCGCCTCGCCTTCAAGCAGCTGCACCGGCGCGTGGAGGAGCGCTTCCCCCAGGCGGAGCACCAGGTGCGCCGGGCTGGGAGGCTGAGGCTGGGGACAGGCCGGAGCTTGTCCAGGGTCACTTGGAGGAGTCAGGGCAGAGCTGGGACCCAAACCCAGGCTGCCGGCATTAGAGCACTCTGTACTGGCAGAAGTGGGGACAGCGTTCCTGGCAGGGTCCAGGTCCCAAGAATGACAATAATCATAAAAATAGGCCGGGTGCAGTGGCTCATGCCTGTAATCCCAACAGTTTGGGAGGCCGAGGAGGGTGGATCGATTGAGGTCAGGAGTTCGAGACCAGCCTGGCCAACATGGTGAAACCCTGACTCTACTAAAAATACAGAAATTAGCTGGGCATGGTGGCGCATGCCTGTAATTCCAGCTACTCAGGAGGCTGAGTCAGGAGAATGGCTTGAACCCAGGAGGCAGAGGTTGCACCACTGCACTCCAGACTGGGTGACAGAGATAGACTCTGCCTCAAAATAAACAAACAAACAAATAAATAAAATAATGGCAGCTAACACTATATATAGCCTGACCATGGGCCAGATCTCATTTTAGGTGATTTACACATTTATCACCCTATCTAATCATTGCTTGCACCCTGTGAGGTGGATACCAGGATTATTCCCATTTTACAGAGGAGGAAACCGAGGCCCAGAGAGCTTAAGTCACACAGCTAGAAAGGGGTGACATTGGGACTGGCACTCACCCAGGCAGGCTGGCTCCTGAGTCTGTGCTCATAACCAGCAATTAATAGAGTCTGGCAGAAAGTAAGTGCTTCTTAAAATTCCAGCTGTATGGCAGGGAGAGAGGAAGTAAGAGAGAAGAGTGCAGATCTGGCACACAGTAAGTGCCCAGAAACACCCAGAATAAAGTCTAAAAATAAATCCTGCAGGTGTCGTCTATACCAACAAGGATAGAAAAGTTGAAAACTCAGACTCTGTGCATTTCAGGCAGATAAGGCACAAGAACCAATCAGGCAGCATGTGGGGTGGTAGTGAGTCATGGAGACTGCGGCCAGCTGGAGCCCCCAGAGCTTGTCTAAAGCTGACAGCTCCAGGGGATCACTGCCATATAGAAATGGGAGCCAGGTACTGCCAGATCTTTAGAGATTCTGGATTTTATGTGAGGTGTCTTATGTATTTATTCATTTATTTATTACTTTTGAGATGGGGTCTTGCTCTGTTGCCCCGGCTGGAGTGCAGTGGCATGATCATAGCTCACTGCAGCCTTTCTCTTCCAGGCCCAAGTGATCTTCCCACCTCAGCCTCCCAAGTTTCTGGGACTACTTGGCTGCACCACCACACCCAGCTAATCATTTATTTTTGTAGAGACAGGGTCTCACTGTGTTGCCCGAGAGGGTCTCGAATTCATGGCCTCAAGCAATCCCCCTGCCTCCACCTCCCAAAGTGCTGGAACTACAGGCGTGAACCACTTGGCCTCTTATTTTTGAAATGTCAGCACGAATTCACCTGAAAACCAAACACACAAAAACATTTTGAGTCAAGCATTTCAAAACATTTGTGGTTGCACTGGCCTGTGGGCCACCGGTTTGAGACCCCCTGGTTGAATGCTCAGCACACTTCCCGAGGTGGCTGTCATTGTCCTCACTTGCAGATATCATGGGATGAGACTCTTCTGTAGTGCTGATGTATCAGATCTAGGGTTCACTTTGCAGGAAGCTCTGAGACCTGCTACAGGATGGCAGTGTCATCACCCACTTCCTAGAGCATCATTGGAGAGCGTTTGAGTTATGCCATATCTCTCTCCACTTCCTGCTTACAGACAGGGAAACTGAGGCCCAAAGAGGCAAAGCACCTTGGCCAAGGGTTTTCCAGACTCCCAGTTAGGGTCTCTCCCCTCCTCCCCCTCCTTCCGAGCTGAGGAGTGAGCTCTGGGCCTTGACACTGGGATGTAGCTTGGCTTACACCTCACCTGGCTGGGCTGTCACCGGGCCTGCCGGCAGAGGTGTCAAGTTGGGCACAGTGGTGGCAGGGAACAGGGAGGAAAAGGAAGAGGCCAGCTCCCAGACAGCCTAGACCTTGTAGGAGGAGCCAATATCGGTGACACCCAAGTGTCCCCTAGTTCTCAGCCCCCAAGGTGGGCCTAGAGCAGGGACTTTCTCAGGCCTGGGGAACCCAGGGAATCCTCCTTCTCTGCTGCACTGATACCGGTTCCTCGCCCTCAAAAAGGAGGAAGCTAATGAGCTGACGTGAAGACTAATATTACTCTGGACTACAGATGGTGGTGTGGTAGTGGTCGCCTTGGGGACAGTTCAGGGCTTCAGATGGAGGGGAAGACGCTCCCTCTGGGCAGTTCCAGGTACCCAGCTCCTGCAGGGCTCACTGTCAAGGCCAAATGACACCCCGGGGAGGGCATTGTTTCATGTGTGACTGCAACCTCTAAATAAACACAGGTGCAGACTCTCAGGCTAAATATAGTGGGGCAAGTGTGAGAGGTGGGTGAGGAGCTGGTTTGCGGGGAGCAAGATGCACCCAGGATGGAGGGACACCCTTCCCTGAGTCACCTCTGCTGGTGCTGGGGAACCAGCCTTACCTTTAGATGGGCCAGGTCCCGGACTCACATGGAGGGGCACCGTACTCTACAGTTTGTAGAGGGTGGAGGTTGGGGTTGGGGAGGTGCACACAGGATGGACCAAGCCCATCAGACTGGATTCAGTACTGAGCCTCAGTTTCCTCATCTGAAAAAATGGGATAATATCACCTACCTACCCCCACAGGGTTGTTTGAGGACTAAATGTGGTAGCTGAGGCTTGATTTCTAACACTTGGTGAGGGCTCCTTGGTAGCTGGTGTCTAATGGCAGGAGAGTGTGGTGAAGAACAGAGAATTCAAATCCTTGAACTGTAATCCCAGCACTTCAGGAGACCAAGGCAGGTGGATCACTTGAGGTCAGGAGTTCAAGACCAGCCTGGCCAGCATGGTGAAACC